>JADLZK010013255.1:0-223231 GCA_015847255.1 Hyparrhenia diplandra | reverse complement strand
AAACTACCCCTCGATCGGATTGGAACATCATCATCGGCTATAATTCACTTTCACTGGACCGGTGCGTATCATCGATCTACAGCATGTGCCCGTCTGGCTATATCATCCATCCATACCGAGCGCTGCCGGGGTGGTTTATTTGCGTCGTCGTAGTACTAGCGATCGAAGCATGCAGCACCGTGCTAAAATCATTGCCACTACGTACTCGAACGTGCTTCTCTTTGGTGCATGCATCCATGTACTCCTCTGAATCCAAATGCCGGGCACAGTCACATATAAGTGTGTTTGGCCCCTGTGTCTGCAATTATGCGGTGAGTGTGTCCGTCCTAATCCTAGAAAACTTTCATCACTGATGATTCAGCACGGGGATCGGATACGATCCTGCTTCTGCCGGCCGGATCCTCCCACCACTTCGTTCACGGGCTGATGAGAGGAGATGCACGGGTCGGCGAGATGGTGACGCCCCTTAAATCCGGCGGCGGTGGCGGTGGCGGAGGCTTTGAGAGCGAGGCCGGCCGGCCATCTCGGCAGACAACGAAACATGACGCACAACGCCATGCATGAACATGAACACGGACGGCACGAACGGGACACGGCCGGACACTCTCTCTCCTCGACAGCGTGTCCGTCCTCGTCACAGGACAGCAGGTGAGGTGGGCGGGCCTTGTGATGCAACAACAGCGGCCAGGCCCAGGCCCAAGTCTGTAGCAGCTCGTCTCGTCTGAGCTCCTACTACTGCAGCTGGGGGAGGATTCCAATGCAGAAAATGAAACAGAAAAGCAAAGGGGAAAACAAAAGCAAAGCAAGCTGAATCTGTGATCCGGCCGGCGAAAGATTGAAATCCCAGCGTCGTCGGCTCTCTCGCCTTCGTTTAATCATCACCCATCCCTATTAAAGCAGAGATCAGATCCCAGGGAGTCATGGTCCATGGATCATTCATGCAATGAAATAGATGGAGTTCACAGTCAGAGTCACAACTCACAAGCGAGAGAGAGTGTACCTGCTACCATACCAGTCCGAAAGAGAAAAGAGATTGTGGGCGCGCGCGCGAGATTCTCGTACGTCCCACAAAGGAAAAGGCGGCAAATCGCCTAAAAGGGCGAGACAGTGAGAGACTGCCGCCTCTGCCTTCAACGGAATCACGGTATTTCCATGACCTACCCACCTCATACATGAGATACATGCAGTGTTTGGTGAATCGTCTCATTTTGTCGTCCCATGAATGATTTTAGATGGAACGACTAACCAAATGCTCGTACAAGATGAACTAGCGAGTGTGTGATTCGCCCATCTACACTATCCAAAACAAACAAAAAAACCAATATCGGTGTGAAAATAACCAAGGCCTTGTTTAGATGCACCCTAAATTTAAAATGTTAGAATTTGAATTCTTGTAGCATTTTCGTTTGTATATAATAAATATTGTAACTAGACTCAAAAAAATCATCTCGTGATTTATAACCAAACAATACAATTAGTTATTTATTTTACCTATTTACTCCCTCCATTCCACAATACTTGCAACTATGAGTTTTCGTGTCATAAAAAAATGACCTATGTTTAACCAAATTTCTATCAAATACTATTCACATTTATGACTTCAAATTGATTTATTAAAAATTACATTTCGTAATGAATCTAATGAGATTTATTTGATAGCATAAATATTAATAGTTTTTATTTATAATTAATCAAACTTGAGATACTAAATTGCGACAACGTGCTAGAATTGTAAGTTTTTTGGAACGGAGGGTACTCCATACACGTGTCCCTAGAATGATGTGATGGAAAGAGAGTAAAAAAACTTAGAATTTTGAAGGGAACTAAACAAGGCCTTACTTAGGGCCTGTTTGGTTTTCATGGGACTATGGACTAATTTTTAGTCCCATTTAAAAAAGATGTTTAGTTCAAAGGACTAATGAAGGACTAGAGCTGACGACTGACTGACAAGAGTTCAAAGCACAAATGAGTTGATGACTGACAAGAGCACATACTGGTCCCAATTAGACTCTCAAGAGGGGCTAATGGACTAGGGACTAGTTGGGACTAAAAATTAGTCTATTAGTCTTATTGTTGGATAAATTAAGGAATAATTGAGAATAAAAATTAGTCCCTAGTCCCTGTAGAAACCAAACATGCCCTTACTCCCCAACCCAAATACAAGCGCGTGATAGGCCGGAGTCCCTTCCAATTCGAGCTTGTAACTAAATCTTCCAAGCGCCGGCCAAATGAAGATAAGCTCGATGTTATGTATAACATGGTGAAGAAAAGAATGTAACCGATAATCCGAGGAGGGCTTTATTGTAATGCAAAAAAAGTGAAGAAAAGAAGAGGAATAAGAAAAGCGAAAGGAGTCGGTCAGTCGGCTGTTGACCAGACTGAATTGAAAGAGAAACCGATCGAATGCGGATACTCCTATATCCAGCCCGGCCCGGACCCACCCCGTATAAAAGCTAGATTTGTCGTACTGCCTCATAATATTCAGGACACCCACGGTTAACGAGGTATAGTAGCACTTTACTTTACGCTGTTTGGCTCTCATTGAGCCTGAATAGGAGGATGCAATGCAGACATGCAGTAGATGCAGAACCCGGTTCTAGTAGTACCAAGTACTAGAAGTACGACGGATGGGTGTGATTGCTGCCACGACATGTTGCTTCACGAGAACGGGCCGTGCTCGGACTGTGTTTATCAAGTCAACCGGGTGCACACGGATAGTTTATAACTTTAGATTGACGAGCTTCTCTATTTGCGGAATTGTTTCTTTTTTTGAGCATTTTCTGAATACGGTGACACTATTTTGAGCCCACCTCTAATTTTAGATGCCACGTCCACATAACTCCTAGAGCAAATTGGTAGTTTGATCAGTGAGGTCGTAAATAATGTCCCGTCACGGTACAATATTTTTTCTCTCACGACGAAACAATGTTAGATGTCGTCCTGTTTGTTTGACTGATGCTGATTTATTCTGATATGTGAGAGGAAGTATTGTTGAATGACGGCGATAAGCGTTGGTAGTCCAAAACAAAGACGACGACGAGATATTAATTTCTATAAAATATTTCTAATGTTTTATAAAAAAGATATTAATTTCCTAGTTCCCTCCTAGCGAGATATTAATTTCTATAAAATGTTTCTAATTCTAATGTTTTATAAAAATATATATATTAATCCTCGCCGCTTGACCCAACCCACTTCGGCCCGGCCCGGCCCGGCCTGTCCACCGCCGGCCGCCATCCCCTCTGTCCTTTCTTCTACCCCCACCTCAGCAACGGTAGCACGCTTCCCCACTCCACTCCACACCGCACCAGACGCCGTGCTCCTCTGCCAAAGCTCGGCGCCCGAGAGAAACCGCGAGAATCCCAAGTGCCCGGCAAACAACTCCCACCTCCGACCTCCGTGCAGGCAATGCCGGTCCAGGATCCCTCCTCCTCGCCGTCCGCCGCAGGCGGCGCGCCGCCGCGCGGGCCAAGCGCACGTCGTCGGCGCCGATCCGGCCGGCGGACTACGCGCACAGCCCCACGCACCACTGCGTCGCGCTGCGGGACGCCGCGGGGCTGCAGGCCATCCTCGCAGGCCTCCCGCCGCTCGCGCACCCGTCCCGCGTCCTCACCGCCGCCGACGCCGCCCGGGAGGCCCGTCTCGCGTCCTCCGTCGCCGCCGCGCTCGACCGCCGCGACGTCCCGGGCGGGGACACCGCGCTGCATCTCGCCGTCCGCCTTCGGCTGCCCTCCCTGGCCTCCGCGCTCGCCGCCGCGGGGGGCGGACCCCACGCTGCAGAACCACGCCGGGTGGACCCCGCTCCAGGAGGCCCTCTGCCTCGGCTGCAGGGAGATCGCTGCCTGCCTCCTCCGCGCGCACCGCCTCGCCGCCTGGGCTAAGCTCCGGCGCCGGGCACCCGCCCTCTCCGCCGCGCTGCGCCGGGTCCAGGATTTCTACCTCGAGGTGGACTTCCACTTCGAGAGCTCCGTCGTGCCGCTGCTCTCGCGCGCCGCGCCCTCCGACACCTACCGCATTTGGAAGCGCGCGGGCGGACCTTCGCGCGGACACCACGCTCGCCGGCTTCGACGGCCTCCGCATCCGCCGTGCGGACCACTCGTTCCTCTTCTTCGGTGAGGAGACCAGTGCCGGCGGCCGCCGCCTGCCTCCGGGTTCTCTGCTCGTGCTCCACCGCGGCCGGCGCGAGGTGCACGACGCCTTCGCGGCGGCCGCGGCCGCGGGCGACGAGGACGCAGCCACCTCAGACGCGGCCGCCTACCGCCCGGGGCTCAACATCTCCTCCGCGAGGCTCGTCCCTAGGACCACCTGGCTGCGGAAGGAGAAGACGGAGAACGTAGGCGAGTGGAAGGCGCGGGTGTTCGACGTCCACAATGTCGTCTTCTCCTTCCGCACCCTCAAGGCCGCCAGTGCCGGCCGCAAGGATTTCACCTTCGAGCTCGCCGGAGACGAGGACGGCGACGAAGACGACGACGAGTTCCTGCCACTGGAGATCCGGGACGACGACGAGGACGGCGACTTCCTTTGTCGCTGACATCCCGCCGCCTTCAGCGCGGCGCAGCTGCTACGTTCCCGGCCGGCGCAGCGTGGCGGGGCCGCCTTCGCACTTGGGGGACCCCGCAGAGGCGGAGGAACAGCGTGGACGTGCCGCGCCGGCTGCCGGCGTGCGCGTCGGTCGGGCGTGGCGAGGAAGGCATCTTCGGCCGGCACCTAGGGTCGACGACGACGGGTGGAGCCAAGTGGAAGGAGGAGGAGACGGTGAAGACGCTGCGGCCGTCGGTGTGGCTCACCGAGGACTTCCCCCGAGCGTCGACGAATTCCTGCCGCTGCTGGACATCCTGGCCAGCCGCGTGCGCGCTGTGCGCCGGCTCCGCGAGCTGCTGACAACCAAGTTCCCCCCAGGGACCTTCCCGGTGAAGGTAACACAGCTCTCCTGCTCAATAAGGAATCCCTTCATTTCTAGATTCAGTGGCTGATCAATTCTGCAATCATTCATCCTTCTTGGTAAACGAATTGTTTCAATTCTTTCCTGTAATGGTGATCCACCAGCTCAAATGATGTTCTGATACTCAACAGAATATCTCTGATCAGTGCAAAGTAGTTACTCCTCTTACTGCTTGAAGATTGTTGTCTGTTGATCAGGTTGTTTTATGGCAACTGATTCTTTACGGGCAGGCAATAAACCCACAGTTTAGCTGCCACAGCGACAACAACTTAGGAAGCTGAGTCAGAATTATGATGTACTGGCCTGCAACTCGTGGAGACTGGAGAGTGCTATCCGGGCAAAGAAAAAAAAAACATTTGACACCGATAGTTTCAACGGTTCTTCACTGTTTAGTTTATTGCAAAACAGTACAGGCATCAGGGCACAGATTGATAAGGGAGTTTACTCAGCGCTGGTACTCACCTGCATAGTGCATACTGTCTTCTTTGATGGACGATAGGGAATAACTAAACTTCTGTTATTAGAAAATAGAAATTGGTTAGACTGCTTGGAGCACTCGTCCAAGTTTGCTCTATGTTCTGCAGAAGTGTACACCGAAGTGCAGACACCATCACTTGATCAAAATATAGCTGCATCTGCGCACCTTTTGCCGCTTCTTGGCACAGTAAATTTATCATGTTCTGAAGGCTGCTCTTGTAATTATCTTGTTGCACATAGCTCCTTTCGGTACTCCTAAATGCAATGCAGCTTTGCATTCAGCTCATTGATCATGTTTGCCATTCATGCAGGTTGCTATCCCTGTTGTGCCAACAGTGAGGGTGGTTATCACTTTCACCAAGTTCGTCCCCCTCATCGAGCCTGAGGAGTTCTTCACCCCGATGTCGAGCCCCAGCCTGTTGGCGAGCCCGGGGCCGGGAAGCATCATGGCGAAGCCTGAGACCCACAAGAGCTCTTACCTGAGGTGGGGCTCGAAGAACTCGAGACCGAAGGCCGTGAACCTGTCACAAGTCGCGGACAACGCCGACCCTTTCACGGTGCCGAGCGACTACACCTGGGTGAACAGCCTTGGTTCCAAGAACCATGACAAGAAGTCGTCCAAGTCCAAGAAGGGCAAGACCAAAGAGACCTGAACACTGATCCAGTCCAGTGGTGTATTGACCCAGCCAAAGCTCATGCATAAGCCGTCATAGGCTCAGAACCTGTAATTACCAAGTGCTTAGGACATGCCTCGACATTAGGGGCTTGCTCAGCGACGATAAGCACGGCGGTTTAGCTGCCGGAGACAAGTGTTTAGAGAGTGTTAAACTAGGGCTTCATTTCACTGATTGTTTAGCAATGTGTTGTAAAACTTGGCACCACCGAAATGCAAGAATTCATCTGCTAGTTCTGGCACATACATTGTCAGCTGTAGTATCTCCCTGGTTTCTGCAAAAGGCCTGTGGATGGAAGAGATGGAAGAGCAAGGCACTGGAACAGTGAAGACTGGCTGAAACTATTTGCAGTGTACTCCTATATGTGCATTTTTGTGTATACTGTGCCGCTTGAGATGGATGATTCCCTTGTGTATCTGGAAGTACAAAGAGCGTAGTACTATGAGATGGAGTATTTGACCATGAAAGCGAGGAGGTGGACGGAATGGAATGGAAGGACGTGTATGTTGCTGGGATCGATGAATCGATAGTTCGTTTTGCTTGTGCAGGCCCAGGCATGATGCGAGTGCCAGTGTTGCGCCTGCTAAAGATGTTTGCATGCAAATGAAATCCCTGTGTCTCGTGTCTGCGCTTTGCAGGACAGAATCATCGACCTACATGCCGTAGGCTTTACTGGGCATGGCGGCAACAAACATTCCTTCCTGTCAAAAATGATCGTTGATGGTGAGAATTAAAACAGGAGAGAGAGACGGAGGGGGCAATACAGGTAGAGAGAAAACCGGAGGGGAGAATAGGCTAGCCTGCCAATTGGTTTGGAGAATCATGGAGTGATGCATGAGTCTATGAAATGAGACCTCAGTTCTCATACTAATACTAAATAATTAGCTTCTAATAAGGAATAAGATGGTGATGAATCAACTCATTCTATTCCACAAACCAAACAAGAAACTAGTGAAGACAATGACGATGGTATGGCCACTTCATTCCAAAACACCTCAAAATCATGTTTGGTAGCACTTCTCTCGCTGCTCCGTGAGTCAAGGTGGAAGGCTTATCTAATTTGGATATCCATTGATTTTGACAAAATGAACTAGAAATTTAAATTTTTGTAGGGGACCACCTCTTGCTAGTTTATTTTTTTTTGAGCTAGAGACTATCCATCAACATCCATGTATATCCAACTTCCACCTAGGTCCGTGAGCCACACTTCAGCATATGCCACTAAAAGGGCTCCTAGGTAGCAACTTCTTCATCCCTAGAGTACGACAAAAGATGTTTATTGGAGCTAGATTGCTACACATGAGTAAAAAAATCAAGCTTCACCTAGCTCCCTCTCGCTCTAGTGTCCCCGCCATCCTTGCACTTGGAGGAGACTAGGTGGAACTGTCGTCGACCACGCCTTCCTCGCGTATTGCCTCCGACGCTAGCACTC
Organism: Hyparrhenia diplandra; assembly: GCA_015847255.1. NCBI lineage: Eukaryota > Viridiplantae > Streptophyta > Magnoliopsida > Poales > Poaceae > Hyparrhenia > Hyparrhenia diplandra. The sequence continues at coordinate 215,706 of JADLZK010013255.1, read as the reverse complement.
GTGCTTCGCCTTGCTGCTAGTGGGTGAGGGGCGCCGCCAAAGGATGAGGCTCGGTGCTAGTGCATGATGGTCCAAGGAGGAGTTCGACGCCGGTGTAGAGGCTCAGTGCCCCGGTGCAGAGATTGGGGCAACGACACAGGAGAAGATGCAAGGGAGGTGAGAGAGATACGATACGAAACCATGAATTAAAGACGAAAATGTTAAGTTTCATTAACGTGTAATCTGTACCGACATTTTTTGTTCTGTGTTAAGTTTCATTAAATTATAGACTACAAACAAGTATCCACATTTATGACTGCTCTTTATCGAAAAACAAAATTTATGCCACCTTTTGTGTATGATTGATATGTACTCTCTCCGTTTTTAATTATAGTTCACTTTGCTTTTTTAAATCCATTTTTTTTACTATGTATATAGACTAGGTGCATAGTAAAATTAATGTATCTAGAAAAGCTAAAGTGAACTAGAATTTGGAGCGAAAAAAGATAAGTTTTACATGAAGTTTTCTATAGACTACTTCCCATCTAAATATGGAAAAACTCTATTGGCTTCTTCGCTGTTCTTCAAAAACATTTCCGTCCCCTTTGGAACATCCGAAAATTTCCTATTTCCTGAATCTTTCCTGTGATAATGAACTAATTTCTATAAAATTTTTTGTACAATTCTTGTTAAATTCTGTGTTCCAAAAGGGGTCAAAGATCTTTCTTTGGTATATTTTCCTTTTGTTGGATTGTGCATATTTTTCTCTGACAAGTATTGCTAGGAACTATCCTTATTAACCTGCCAGGTTTTGAAACATGTTCTGCTTCATCTCATTCAGAAATCTAACAGTATCAGGAAAAAAATGTAGCAGGATGAATCACCCAATGTCACAAGGTACCTGGTATTGGCAAAAAAACTGCTAACCATCCCAAAGAACACAGTCAATATAAAAGGTAGTCATTTTTTTGCTATGTTAGTAAAATCAAATACATTTTCGTATCAGGTATTCAGTGATGAAAAATTATGCATATATGTTAAATTGTTAATATATATCAGACAAGTGTTGTTTTCGGTCTTGAAGAAGGACCTGGAACACTTTGCAAAGCTGTAGGGGCATTTTGGAAGATGGGTACGAGTATAAATTTGGCAATGGTGATACTGGAACAGTTTGTCTTGAGTTTTCAAAATCATTACAGGATTCCTTGTTCTGAATCATTTGCTTTCTATTACCCACCTGAAGGTTGAGAGTAGGCCAAACAGAGGCAAACCAATGAGGACTCGTGGAACTGAAAAGTATGCTGTTAAAGTTTCAGCATAGATATATAGAACCTTTTTTTTTTTGAGGAATATAGAGCTACTATCATGTCCTCCAGTTAAATACTATACTATAATCATTATACTTGAATATGCTTTTTTGGGGCTGGAATCTCTGTGAACGTTTCCTCTGGTTATTCTCTTTCTCCTGTTTAATTTCCCACCAACTAAGCTATCCTCTGATCTGATCCTGATGGCACTCGCATTTATCTGCGCTGATACATAATCTCCGTTTAGAATTACTATCTGAATTCAGGAACCTAAAGAACAATCGGTGGGGGTTGCTATGTGTGTCTGACGAAAAGAAATTCAAGAACTTAGGTTTCTGCTTACGCTTCTCTGCAATACAGTAAAACAGTAGTTATACCAGCCTGAAAGGCCATTCTTGTCTTGCTGCTGTTTATACAAGGAACATGTCTTAAGTATTTTTCTTCCCTTTTTCAATAAATAACGAAATACTGTCAAGGGTTCATCGGGACATATCTTATGAACATGCTGCTATTCAAACGTTTTTCAAGTGAAATGCTAAGCCTAAGCACATACTGGTAGTATTTGCGTCCTTCTCTCAGGTTATTAACCCAAGGGTATATGGGGATGTGTTTACAGGAAAGGCATCCTTGGCTGCTATCCGTACAAACGGTACGGTACAACAATCACTTGAGCTGCTGCATCAAGCTGTCTGGGTTGCTCCACCTTTGAAGACCAGAGTGAGAGATGGTTGTTATTTCCGCTCAGATGATGATTTTGAATACTCCGATGGCATCCCGGCTGTAGATCCATGTTGAAATAATGATCACCAGTGTTCAGTGCAAGCAGATGTACTGTAATCGAACCATCTGAGTTGTCAGATGTGGGGTTTTTATGCAAAAGTTCTGATGAAGTTTGACTCACCGTGATGCAAACATAACATCTTTATGCTTCAGATCATCAGATGTTTTCAGATAAATAAACATATAGTCCAATTCGATTTCAAACAGAGGCGCTATTAAGCACAAGGAGAAAAGGTGTTTGCTTGGTACGACCGGTCGATTTCCATATGCTGTGCTTAAGAAGAAGCTCTCAGCTCCCCGACCAAGCTGTGCTGTATAGAAAGGACAAGCTCCGTGGGGACCGTAACCGTGGGCTTGATCACCGTACGTATCACCGTTCATCCGCCACAAAGCAAGATGAGTCACCACTAGTGGAGCTGGGCCTCCGGCGTTTGCTCCCATGAGATGGAACCCGGATCCTTTTGCCGCCGAAACGCTTGACCAACTGAACAGCATCCTTTCCTGTGCGCATAAGTATAGGAAAGGCAAAGGCAATGCTTGATCAATGTACGTATATCTCCTTTTCTTGTGCAGGACTATCTGTGCGCAGCGCATCATGGCAATGTCGTTTCGCATGCGACATGCACCCCTCTCTGTTTGTGTGTGCCCGCTCTTTGAAGGGCAATACCATTTTGACCTGGGGAGGAGGGGACGTTACCGTGCGTGCGTGCGTGTCTGCCACAACACAAGCAATTTCTACAGATGGAACTGGCTGTTATGGTAGCTTCATCTTGTTCATCTTGTTGTAGTATCAATGACATTTGATTGAATGCTTACTTTCAAAAAAAAAAAACATTTGATTGATTGCAACCTGTCGGATATGATTCAACAGGGATCGCTCAGAATCCATGTCATCTTATTATACTCTATATGTATATTCTTCCATATTTTCCATATAAACCAGAGAACGTACTGGCGTTGTGAATAGAAAGGACTAATTATATTTAACCGCAGATGTATGTATGGTTTTATGAAATTATTTCGTATTAACAAAGTTATGTACTACATAGTTATATTTTTTTTATATAATATAAGCACTATAAATAAAGTAATAATAATAAAAAAAAACAGGCCGTTGAAACGCAAAGCCCATGGAACTTGGCCTACAAACCAGTATCCAACGCTTAAAAACGACCCAACAAAAATACAGCCCAAACTCGCCAAAATTCAAACCATCCCGCCCGTGTGATCACCTTTTTGCGATCACAAAACCCCTCTGGTCGACCCGCTTCCTGGCCCACAGGTCAGTCTGTGCCGCAACAGCAGGACGCGTCGCTCACACTCGCATTTGCATTCGCATCGCAGCGGCCGCAACGCCCGGCCCGCTCCCAATTTTTCTTTATACCCAGCCGCCCCCTCGCCGCCCATCTCCAACGTCTCTCTCCCAGCTCGTCTCGCCATCGCTTCTCGCCTCCTCTTCGATTTCGATCCCCACACCGCGGCGGGCGATCTAGGGTTCCCCGCGCGGCGACTCCGATCGACCGCAGGCATCAGCGCCGGGGAGATGGAGGGGCTCTCCCTCATCGACGTCTCCGCCGAGGACGACCTCCTGTACGATCTCGCCTCGCCGGTCCCGCCGCGTCCCGATCTGCCCCACGCAGGTGAGGTGTTCCGCCACCATTTCGGGAGGATTTTCTCGGCAGGAGTCGCGGGATTGGTGCCTGCTGTTTCGATTGCGATTCGTGGATCTGACGGGAGACGGTTTTCGTTTAGGATCTATGGTGGGTGGCGAGGCGAACTGCTCCCTTGGTTCTCCGTCGGCGGCGGGGCGGGCTGCGGCGCCCCCCGAGCGGACGGAGTCCCCGGAGCAGCGCAAGGCCAAGAAGGGGGTAAACCTCCGCAAGAGCTTGGCTTGGGACAGCGCCTTTTTCACCAGTGAAGGTTCGTTTCGCTTTTGTTTTTTTCCTCGTCTCCGTCCATCAATAGTGATCTAAATTCTATCTGTTCTGTGAAATTATCGCCTCTCGATATAAACTCCTGCATGTTAGCCCAAATTAGATCTAGCCCATCAGATTTCAGGGGATTTTAATTAGTCAATGTTGCCATGGATGTGTTAAAGGACAATACTATGCTGAGTTTTGTCAATTTATTTCTGAAATTTCTAGGTGATTGTGGTATTTATCAGTTATTATAACTTATTGGGCTACTACTATTACCTGAGCTGAGAGCACAGTTAGTTAGAACACCTGACAAACAGAACAGTTGGAAAAAAAAAAATACAAATGCTAAGCTGAAATTTGATCGTTTTCTTTTCCCCAACACACATGCATATTCATGCTCCAAATTATTTACCAACTAGTGCTGCCGTATTGTCTTCCTGTCTTTACAGTACTAGTAGACTACTCAGGTAGCCAAAAGAATACAAAGGGGGAATAAACTTAAGCATGAACTGTGGTTAATTATGAATGCCTGCAACTTTTCCATCAGGCTTTGATTTTGAAAAGTTTGTCACACTTCTGTTAGACCTTCCTCACTCCTCAGTTTCCCAAATTTTTATGAAGATAAACTGACAGAATAGCTATTAGGCAGTATGAGAGGATTGTTCCCTATTCCTTATTTCATTATTCATTATGATAATATTCCACTGGGCTTTGATGTGACAACCAAGGAGTTAGTAATCACAGCCTGTATGGTGTAAATTTTGTCTTTCATGCTCTGAATTGAGAGCTCACAACTTTGTCTTGGGAGCTTGCAAACTGAAAGATTGTTCCCTACTTCTAGTTGAATTTAACAACCTTGGAATGCATTTTTGATTTTTTTTTCTGCATCTAAGAAGTGGCACCAGTTCTTACATGGGTTATGACTGCATTATTTGAGATAGTATGAGAGAACTGTTCCCTATTCCTTATTACCTGGAATGTATTTTTGCTTTTTTGTCATGACTTTGATTTTCTGTTAAGTCATCCTTTGCAATCAGATACAGCACTGCACTACCTAGCACAGCTTCCTTTTTTCTGGGTTTATCCATTATGTTACGTGCCTTGATAGATAGAAGCAGCTCACAGCCTCACACCACCCACTTGGAGTCTTGACAAACCAAAAATTTGTGTGAGCCATGTTATGTACATTCAGTTATTGACAAGCTGCATACTAGATTACTGTGTGATGGCTTTCTGAGGTGTTTTTCCATTGTGCACCATGTTTTTCTGGTTTCTTATATTCATTTATATTGATCCATTTGCTGTTATTATTTCACTCTTTCAGAATAATGGTTGGAAGAAATGTCCTTGCTAAAGCATTTTAGTGTGTTGGTCATGTGTTCTTCTGTCACCTTTTAGCCAGCAGTTTTTGTCAATTTCCAGCTGAGCATACCAATTTGGGAGATAAGGATCAAAATAAAATGGTTTGCTAGCTAGAAGAGAGTGTTTGGAAGAGGATACTATTATGTTCAATAATTATTCTTTTTGTTTTATTATGCGCTTGTATATGATTTGTTTTGTGGAATATTTGTATGTACCATGTATATGATTTGTTGCTGCAGCAGCAGAGCAATGCGCCTTTAGAGGCAGCAGCAGCTACCAGCAAAGCTAGTCGCTTGCTCTGGCAAACGTTGATGATGCCGATTGATAGCGACTCTTAATCTTTCCTGGTCTTTGCAGGTGTCCTTGATACTGAGGAACTGGCCATTGTAAATAGCACCTTCCGTAAGACCCAGGGTTCCAGGCTACCTGGAATCGTGGAGGAAATGAGGAGATCAGGGGAATCCACAACCTCAACTTTGGAAAGTGAATCCTGGGCGATGGAGAGCCTTGAGACTGAACTATTTGACAATGTCCGTGCTTCCATTCAGAAGTCTCTTGGCAAACCTGATAAAGTTCCAGGTCGGCCTGTTGCTGGCTCAAACCCACCAAAGGCCACAGGAAATGTACCTCGTGTTGCAGGTGACAGGCATCAAATGCAGATGCAATGTGCTATTTAGCATCTAAAACTGTAACTCTAGTGAGCTTTGCCTGCTGTTGGTAACTGACTAACATATTCTATTGTTTCTTCCAGCTAGAAAAGTTGTTGATCGGATGCCCCAGCCAAAGGTATGCTAACCCACTTGATCATTTGTTCAATCTCAAATTTGTGTAATCATTTATGATCACTGATTACATTTGCTTATCTTCAGAGGGTACCTGTTTCAACAAGCCAAGGAGCTGGTGGCCGACAAAGGCTCCAAGTCACCACAAATGAGCCTGTGGCTGCAAGAGTTGTACGTCCCCTGTCTGATAACACTAGTCATTTTCTTTAAAGAGACCTATTTCCTTTTTGCATGATTTATTTTAAAAGTTCCATCTTGTGTGATATTCTGATGTGAGTTTCCTATTTACACTTTTTGCTTGAGTAGAATTTGCCAGGAGCTACAGAAGCGAAGATGTCCTCAAAACCGCCTAGGGCTCTGCCAAGAGTTGCTATGATGAGATCATCAACTAACATAGCTGTCACATCTGGGGTCACAGACAAACGAAGCAGCACTGGTATGTAAATCGGCATGCATGTTTTATTCACTCATCATATTGATATAACATAAACCTAGCTTAATATGTACCTTTCTGTTTAGGGGGTGCTGTCAACAGGCAGGCAGCTAGTAAAATTGCTAGTACTTCAGCTGGCCTGAGAACAACAGGCGGGGGTACAAAGTCCAGTTCAATCTCAACGTCAGGTTCCTTCACAAAAGCGGCAACTTCTTCCCATGTTGTCTCGATGGACACTAAGCCAGATCCAAAAAATAAATCAGCAACCATAAGCAACAAGAATAGGACTGCCCAGAGGATTCCTGTTCGTCAGTCATCCAAATCTGATATCAGCAAAGCTATTACCTCAAGGTCATCAGGGAACAAGATCCCAGCTAGGGGACATGCTGACCGTGCATCCCCAAGCATTTCACCTAACAGCTCCATGGACAGCATGAGCTCTGTGATATCCGCGGCTTCAACCGCTTCTACTGTAGGGAAGATGAGCCATACATCTGAGAGTTTGAATGCACTGTCCCCTTCCCTCAGGAAGAGCAATGACTGCCCTCCAACTCCAAAGCTTAGGCCTTCTACCGTCACAGAGGGACATGCTTTGGGAACAGCTGCATCTGGAGACAACTCAAAAGCTACTGCAGAAATAACCAACAAGAGAAAAGGCTTTAAGCCATCAGGGCTTCGGAGGCCCGCACCCAAGATTGGTTATTTTGATGCTGTATGTGCAGTTTTTGTATATTTTGCTGTGTGTGATTTCCTTTATTATTGTTCTTCTAACAATCTCGCTGTATATGTCACAGGAGAAATACGTTGACCAAAACATTGGTGCACAGGTACAACCGCAACCTTCAAAGATCCCGTGTCTACCTGGCACACCAAAATCTCAGAGCATGAATGTGAATGCCGCACCAGCTACCTATGGCCAACAGGAATCGAAGTTGACAGCAGCACCTCATGAGGAAAGCTGTGCTTCCAAAAGTAAGGTGGTGAAGCCACTGCCTCTTATGGTGGGTGTAGAGCCTTTTAAGGTGACCGAACCAGCTTGCACAGACCTGACTGATCCAGTTGTGGCCAGATCTGAAGCTGTATGTGCATTTTCCCCCCCTAAAATGCTGTTTCCCTTGAAAAAAAAAGTCCTATATCAGTGTGATTCTAACTATATCACTGTGCATGTACAGGGACAACTGCAATCGATGGAGATCTTTCATCCAAGCTTTGGTCAGCAAGTATTAACACCTATAGCAGCACCTCATGAGGTTAGTGCTTGCAAAAGCAACACAGCCAAGGTGCCTGTGGAAGCTGTGCAACTGGAAGCTGTGCCAGTGGAAGCTGTGCAACTGGAAGCTGTATCGATGGAGATCTTTCATCCAAGCTTTGGTCAGCAAGTATTAACACCTATAGCAGCACCTCATGAGGTTAGTGCTTGCAAAAGCAACACAGCGAAGGTGCCTCTGGAAGCTGTGCAACTGGAAGCTGTGCCAGTGGAAGTACGTGCCTTTCATTTTGTTGGAGTATCTTCTTTACCATCCAAGTGTAAGTGGAAAGGTCCTATATTGATGTACTTCTAACTATCTTTCTGTGTATGCTTTCAGGACAAATCCTTTGGCCAAAACGCTGGAGGACTACTGCAACTGCAACATGTCGCTGAACCTGAAGCATGCACGCACAAGGCTGAGGAAGTGGTGGTTGCAGACTATTCAAAGGAGAACATTCCGGCTTTGCATCTGAATATACAGGCTAATGTTGATGCGAGTTCATTGGTTGATCTGCTGACCCAGAAGCTATCCTCCATTACCCTTGGGGAGGCTACCCCAAACGTTGTCCCCTGACCTTTGTGTATTACCGGTTTGCAAGTCAAGTGTACCCAAAATGTCAGCCTATGAAGTCCTTGTACCTTTGAATGGTTAATTAATTGAATTAATGGTAAGCCGCTGTATTTGATATGCCTAAAGATGAGACGATTTGTGTTGTACCATGTGGAATAGCTCTAGAAGCCAACAAATGCAATCGCATATAGGTTTGTCGTGTTTACGCAGTGTATATACGTGTTGGAATACGAAACCAGCTTTGTGACATGATTGATCTTTACTGCCATCATAGAGAAATATAACAAAATGACAAATAAGAGACCAAAACCTTTATTTCATAGATTATAGATTAGATAATATAGGGGAGAAGAGTTTATCAGCAAAGTTATGCTTTCAGAGAGAAATGGCATTGCTCATTAGTATGACATCCCTGCTTAAAGCTAGAATCCAATTTAAGGACAAACTGAATCAGTGTAGAGAGAATCGGCAACCTTTTTGGATTCAGCATGCCATTGAACTGAATGGGTCAGAGACCTCAGTTCCTTGCTTCCTGCTACATACATCGTGAACAAAAGAAGCGATTCAGAAGAGAGGTAAAGGCCACTGGCCACTGCCCTACTCTAACAATCTATCAACGCAGAACCATTTACAACCAACATACAATTTGATATGGGCATTACATAGGGGTGACCACGAGATCTACACTACCGAATAAACGATTTATCTCCTAAATTCTGGTGCCAAAATTTCCACCGAAGAAAGCTGTATTGTGGTCAGAGAGGCGCCCATGCTAGTGTGCTACCTACATGTATGCCACCAAAGCATTTATCCAAATGCTGGATTCTGAATCCTGTCAGAATGCCCCCCAGTAGACATGATCTCATTCCAAGCAGTGTTCATCCATCCATTTTCTGATATCTTTGTACAGCGACGGGTGAATTCTGAGTTGATGAGTTGCAGTGATGCCATGCGGCATGTAAAGCCTACATCCCAATCAATCATCACCGATCCATGTACCGGATGTCCCAATGCTTCTTTTGCCTTGTTTCGCACCTGTGCTCCTCATGCCTTCACATGCTTAGAGATTATAGCATAAATCCTGGTATGAGAATGTATTCATTGTCTATTCCCAGCTCATAACTGCAAAGCAAGGTCTGGCTGCTGTGCTTCCAAATTGATGCCAGACGATTGTCGAGCTGGTGGTGAACCTGGAGATGGAAACCCAATGTTCAAGTCCGGGCGGAGTACATCCTTGCCTGGCTTCTGTTGCATGTGGGGAACCAACCCCTGCCATTGTGGTTGCCCTTGTGATCTCGCGAAATCTGGCTGCACCAACTGGGGAAATATTACCAAACCCTTGTTTTGAACCGAGTTCTCTCTAACTACCTGAACAGGATGCCTAAAGAACTGAGGAACAGCACTTATTTTGGTATCATCAGAAGGTTGGACGTTAGCAAATGGCATTTTCCAGCCACAATTATTGTCAAGGAAAGTTGGGCTGACAATGGTTGGTTTGTTCTCTGTAGTAGCACCAAATGAGATCCAAGACTGAGCCACTGGAGCTGATGGAATGCTCTGGTTCTCCCTAACAGCAGCTGGAAATGCTGAGAACATGTTCCGAGGAGCATCAAGACCTCTGTTGGGTATATTTGCCTGGGCAGGCATTGCGGTTGTGCCTGCTGATTTTATATTATGGTCACTAACAATCTTTTGTCCATTCAAATTCATGGCAAAAGTTGCAGCATTTACTGATTGATTCTTATTGATGAACCCAATACTGGTGGATGGTCTGCTTTTGTTTGATGTTCCGACCTTTCCATCACCAGGTCGTCCATGGTACACCCACGTTGCTTCGTTTTTGGGCTGTAGTACAGCTGCTTCTTGGGACTGGAACAAGGGTTTAGACTGCATGTTTGAGGGCATATCATGCACACCAGAAGAAGCTACTGCTTGTGACTGGAAAAATTGTTTAGGCTGCCCATTGGAGGAAGGCATATCATGCACACCAGAGGAAGCTGCTGCCTGCGAGTTGAAGTAGTGTTTAGGCTGCCCATTAGGGGAAGGCATAGTATGCATACCAGAGGAAGCTGCTGCTTGCGACTGGAAGTAGTGTTTAGGCTGCCCATTAGAGGAATGCATATCATGCACACCAGAGGAAGCTGCCGCTTGTGACTGGAAGAAGTGTTTAGGCTGCCCATTTGAGGAAGGAGTATCATGACCACCAGAAGCAGCACCTTTTGCACACTCAACTTGCTGTGGTGCTATTTCAATTGGAATTTTGCTTTTTGATGAGTCGATTTTTCTCATTTTCTGTGGTCTAGTTGATTCTGGTGGTTGTAAAATGGGTCTAGGCTGGCTAGCCATTTTGTTTGAAGCAGGGATATCAGGCGCACCAAAAGAAGCTCCTTTCTGTAGCTGCATTTCAAGAGGCCGGGCACTGGAAGATGAGTTGCCTTTTCTCATTTGATCACTGGTTGTTCTTTTGGTCTTTGCAACATTACCAGACACTCTATGGTTCTCATGCAGTGATGATATGTCTGTGCTCCTGTGTTGAGGCTCAGTGGTAACACCAAATAATCTTGGCTTAAATTCTGGACTCTCTAGTGGTCCAGGCACTCCAACTACATTATTGCAAGTGGTTATCCATCCCATATCCTTTGGATTATTAGTTTCTGTTGGTCTGAGCCTTTCATTATCCCTAGGCAGAGGAGCATTCCTTCGTCTATGTGTCTCAGAGATCTTCGGGTATCTAGGTTGATCATTCACAACAAGAATAGACGGTAATGGAGGCTCATATTCTCCAACCCAACCACGACCATACTTTACATCAGCAGGTAATGCTTGCCGAATGCGGTCAGATGCAATTCTCCAACCTTGAGCACCAAGAGAACCAGCGAAACGAGCCAGACTCCTTGCATATGCATATGAGTGTTCAGCATCAAGCCCAACCTGAAAACAAATTCAGCCAGTGAGCTAATCTAAATAAGAAAAACTGGACCAATAACTAAAGATAAGTCGGTATTTGATTTAATCATAGATGCATTAACCCACATTCACGAGCTCTTTTTAGTTCCGCAGAGAAAACATCCAAAACTGGATCAGATTCCATTGAAGGCTGTTCTTCAGATGCATCATAAGTTTTTCGTCTAGTCTCATCTACCACAATTGGCTTGTAGCTAGGCTTGGCTGAAAAAACGAGGTGAATTAAACAAAATAATTAGAATTCAACAATGAATCTAAATTTCCTTTCAAAACATTTGGTTCCACAGCAGTAATCATAACAAATGACTGAATTTCCTTTAGAAAAATCATTCTGTTCACTACTTTAGGGTGTATCTTAGAATGGAAACTCTTCAAAGTATTTTTTTTTTCTACCGTAAGTAATCTTAAAATATATAGCCAATTGCTACAAAATAAGCATCGCATTAGAAGTACTCGGAAATACCGTTAGAAGTACAAAATAAGCATCGCATTAGTCAACTTGCGAAGTCTGATACTTTCAAATAAAACATGCCTTATAAAAGTGAACCTTGGTTATATGTCAGACATCATCCTACCATATACAGCTCTATTTATACTTTAACATTTCAGTTTTCCTGATAATAATAATTATGTGTTCTAGCAACAACCTAAAAAGGACCTGAATAAATGAACATCATATGCGTAGTACAAATGTATATGTAATATAAACCATAATCCCTCTGGACATCTAGTTTTGTATTTTGATGGCCCATCACATTTGTCCATTTTGCTAATTGATCCACTCATGTGACATATGTATAAACCTAATTCCAGTCTAAAATTGCTATATGTGATCAATGCATAAAAGTATAACGTTAGACCTTAAGTCTAACGAATCATCAGTACACAAAGGTGATTCAGGGAAATGGCCAGAAAATAAAAAGAATAGAGTACCTGAAATATCGTCAGTCTTCTCAGACCTTATTTCATCTAGTGGAGAGCTGATATCTTTGTCTATAACCCCATTGGCAAGAGTAGAACCAGTAGGTTCAGTAGCATTAGGCTGTGACATGCTTAAACCATTAGAGCCATCTCCTACAGAAGCAATAGTTGCAGCAGAGATATCTGAACCTTGGGCATCGTGGCTATCCATACGAACTGGCTTTTTAACAGCCTCTTCATCGCATGAGTATCCTTGATCATCTTGCTCAACTCTGCAACTAGGTTCCTTAGATGACTCCTGGTGACAATGGTCAAGGTCCTCTTCTCTGTTTGCACTGATGGGCTTCTCAGAAAGCCTTTTCGCAGATGAGAAGCCTGCATCTTCAACACTTGCGCAAATGGGATCCTCAATCGGCTTTTTGAAGGATGAAAAAACTGTATCTTCTCCATTTCTGCCAGTTGGCTTCTTAATGTGTTTTTTCTGGGATGAGAAGTCATCCTTTGAACTCTGCGGAGTGGACTTCTTGACATGTTTGTGGAAAGGGGAGCTTTCACCATTTTCTGAATTTTTTGAAATGACTTTCCGAACTTTCTCTTTGCGAGATGGGGAGTTCAGGTCATCCTCCGAATGTCTGGAGATCAGTTTTTTAGGCCGCTCTTTGTGGAATGAGGAACTTAAATTGTCCTCTGAATTTCTAGGGATGGGTTTCTTAAGTCGCTCTTTCTGTAATAAGCAACTTTGATCCTGTGAATTCTTGGACATGGTTTTCTTAACTTGATTTTTGAAGCCCATGTCATCATCCACATTATTTGAATTGGGTCTCTTAACTTGCTCTTTGCGGGACAAGAAGTCTAGATCATCATCTGGATACCTCAAAACAGGTTTCTTAACTGGATCTCCACTGCAGAAATTTGTTCTAATTTTCTGCTCAATCTTTATCGGATTTTCTGTAGGTATGCCCTCATCCCTCAGTTCCTGAAACTTCTTTCTGGCCAGCTCCTGTATGGAATGAGCCTACATTCCCAAGCATAGCACAAAATGTTCAATGCCAATAATCAAATCATGGTATTGTAAGCGCACTTAGTTTTTAGGGAAATAGGGACTGTATACCTGTCTGAAGTAAATTGTATCAGGTGCATTGTACTGCATCGCGTTGCTGCAAATTAAGAACACATCATCCTGCAATTTAAAAAGAAAATCATTGCATAGAAATCGATCAGTAAGGTGCACTAGTCGTCATCATTTGAAGCAATTGTCATTCCCAAAAAGAAGACAAATAATAAATTGGCACAAGTTTTGCCTATTCAAGAGAAATTTGTAAACAGAAGGTCAGGTCAGATTCATTCAGTTATGTTTTCAGTGCTTCATTCAGCCATTTGCATCCTCTTCAAATATTTTGTTTCAATAGTCAAGCTATGGTCATACTAGTTCGATAATTAGTAACTAGGGGTGTAAATAGGTCGGATATGGACAGATATCTACATATATGAATACAGATAGTCGGGGTTTTTTTCCCCTCGAATTCTTACTGGTAGTGTCAGATAATATATAAATGGATATCGACATATATACATCTGATTTTGAGTATTTGGAAATGGTAAGGAATGAGTGACCAGATTCGATGAAGAAATATCTATAACATTTACACACCTATCAGTAACTGTTCTGTGATGGTTTATAGACCATAACCAGACTAGCCATCAGTGTAGAAGGTTGGATCGCCAGAATAAAACTTACTCGAACCCCAAAGTTGCAATATTTGTAGAGAATCTTCTAGTCTATATTGATGGTTTAAACAAGATGACTGCAAAGAGTCCAAAAGGACGACTTCTTTTGTGACTTGAGGGAGTTACAAAGTACATCTTGGAATTTCATAGATCAGTTCAACTTGGTCCAGTCTAAATCCACCACGAGACTGTTATCTCAATATTACTCAATGTCAACAAACTTCTTTGAGCTATTATCAAGATGTTTCAGCTTCAGTGTATTCTTTACTAGGACTTAAAAAGGTATAGCATCCTAGCTCTTCACAATAAAACTAGATGAGATATGGTTAGTGACTCAAGCTCAATGGAACCAATATATCCCATAGCCTGGATTCATTGACATGAAGAGCAGGTGATTCTATGACTAGAAATCACTAGTGTTTTGTTACATGCGGTGAATGTAAGCCTATTTTAGAAAAGGAAACTTTTGCAGGGCAGAATAACACTGGTTAATGACTATTTGCATGAGGCAGCAAAAATTTAGTACAAACGGACAAAGCGGAATGCTATCCACCTTCCTTGTGCACAAAATTGTCATGAAAGGCAAGACCAAAAAATGTGGTTCCAAAAGCATGATGAAATGGAGAAGTCGAGCTACGGCTGAATTTGTCCGGCTGCACGACAAACCTGACTCTCTTAGGCAAAATCTAACATATCACACGTTGCTGCTTTGAGAGACCGTTACACATCAAATTCGCTCACGACAAAAGCAAAATGAACTGAAAAGTAACTCTTCAACGGCCAATAAATCGCAATACGATATTTCATTATCCATTCTCTGCCTAAATATAAATATGCAAACAAAGCCTAGCAATCTGACCTCAAATTGCTCGAATGAGCGATATGCATTCCTGGCAAGCTTCTTCCTGACAGTGCTGAAGTCCATTGGGTGCTCAATCACATCGTGGTAATCAGGCAGCTGTGTCAATCAATAACACGATATCAATACTCAACAGCTCCGTCCAAAACAAATTGGCAACTCCAGGAAGCATGGCAAATGAATATACCTCCTCTGGATCCACTGGCTCCGCAAACACTCCGTACGTATCCTTCCTGCGGAATAGAACAGTGGCAAAAGAAATCGAGCTCATTAAAACTTGACGCAACAAATCCCATCTTGCGTTTGCGACAAAAATGTGAAAACACGCACTTTTGAAGCTTCTCGAGAATCATCTCCAGCGCCTTCCGGTCCGGCAGCGGCGTCGTCCTCGCGGTCCCTAAATCCAGGAAGCGGGAAAGGAAATAAAATCAAAATTTTCACGCAAAAAAAGGCGCTCAAAAATCAAACAAGCAGAGGCCGGTCAAACAGGAAGCAAATCGGACCTGGCACCGAAGGCCGCTTCATCCGCGGCGCGCTCGCGGGGTCGCTCCTCCCACCACCACCACCACCAACCTGCAAGAAGCGCAGATCTAGCGTTAGCGAGCAGCTGCGGGCAAAGGCTGGCGCCTTATCCGGAGGCATGGCCCACCTCGCGATGGCGAGATCTGTCGGCGCGCGGGTCGATCCGGCGCTTCTTGGGCGGCTTGACCTGCTCCTCGTCGCCGCTTCCGTCCCCGGGCAGGTCCTCGGCCCCGTCGGAGCCGTCAGAGTAGGGTGGGGAGGTGGGGCCCGGCGGTCCGGGGGCAGCTGGGAGAGCTTGACGACGAGCTTGAGCTTGCGCCGGCGCCGGTCGGAGGCCGAGGATCCCGCGGCGCCACCGTCGGCGCCGGAGTCGGAGCTGGACGGCTCCGGCGACGGCCCCCGCTGGCGGGGCCGAGAGGGCGAGGAAGACGGCGAGGAGGGGAAAGGGAAGAAGTCGTCGACGAGCGGGCGGGACGAGGGCGCGGCGGCGCGGCGCGGACGGAGCGAGCGGCGGGGCGGCGGTGACGGCGACCGTCCGCCTGCGCCGCCGCGGTGGTTGTGGTGGAGCTGCATCTGGGACGGCCTCCTGCGCGCTGGCTGGTGCCTCTCCGGCGACGGCGACGGCGATGGTGACGGCGACCGCGGCATGGCTGCCTTGCCTGACCTGCTGCCGTCCGCGTCTTGGCCTCCTTGGGGTTTGGTTCTCTTTCTTGCTCGCCTTTCCCTTTTTTTTTTTCCTCTCTACGGCTGCTTGCTTTTGTTTGTTTAGCAATTGCGTCTCTGTGTTGCCATCTCTCTCTCTCTTCCACCCACTCACTCTCTCCCCCTATCCCTATCTCTCTCTCTCTCTCTCTGAGCTAGTAGCGACTTGCACCAACCACTACGGCTATTAGTCTACTTTTGCCGCTCTCTTTCTCTCTCCTCTCCTCCGATGAGCTTGGTCCATGGAGGACTGGAATTATTGCCGACTACTATTGGGACAGAGGAATTCAATTAGCGTATAACTTCTGCCAGAGTTTGGTCGATGGAGTACTAATACTCATCTTAAAAAGAGCAAAAGATTTCGATAAAAATTATAAATACACTATGGATACACTCTTGAATGCTTGGCTGGACGTTTCTTGTGTTCTAGTATTAATATGATTATGATGGTTGTGTACATCCTCGAATGTAGAGATCGATTTTTTGTTATCCATTATCTAAAAAAAAATTAATATGATGATGATAGGGATTTGTAGGTTTGAACTTTCCACACAAAGCACTCACATTTTGAGCATGCAAAAGCTCTTTGTTCCAACTAAATCTCCAATGTTTTCTTCAGCTTGAAACCCAGAGAGAACGGTGGTTTCCGATTTCATATTGCAAAGATTGCTCTTCTTTTCATTTATATCATGGTTTTTATGTCAATTTAGATTATTGCTTTTATTAGGCAAACACACACGCATTTTGCATCCAAACATCGTCTTAGTAAAAAGGAAACCATTTCCCCTAGTTCAAAAGTGCTTATAAATACTAATCAAATAGTGTTTATAAATAAATACTAATCAAATTAAATCTAAATCAGCATTCCAATACATTAACTATAAAGCGCCCGCACCGATGGCATTCTCCTTTCACATAACACTTCTTTTTTCGTCTAAAAGAACATAACACTTTTTTTTTTTTTTCCTCTATGTATGAATTCAAACATCAAGCTGGCTGATTTGCTTGGGTTGGGTATTAAAAAAAGGGTGCGTATTTGAGTCTCCCGTTTTGCCGCCAACGAGGTCCGGGACAGGAGATCTGAGAGTGTCTCTCGGGTTTTGGCGCATAGGCCAGGTCTACGCAGCGGCCGGACCACGTCGCTTTCATATTTTCTCTCTCCTCTTATTTTTTTCCCGCTCTGCTTTCGATCTTCTCTGACAGCACGACAATTTCTGGTCCTTTTTTTATTCGATAATAAATCCATGCCCGCCTTTGCCGGGGTCCAGTTTTCTCCTTTCCCACATGGCCTGCTACGGGCACACGCTTTGCTTTACACCACGAAATTTCCCCATGGCCTCCTCCGATTTTCTAATCTTTTGTTGACTAGCGAGCACATGATGTCGGTATTCAATGCCAAGCACAAAAGGCGCCGCAATTATCTTTTAATTAGTGCGGCAAATTTATTGTTTATATATATGCAAATATTCTATCTAAACTGGATTGTATGTCAAGATTTTAGACCATATTTGATTAGAGGAATTTTTGGAGTTGGATTAAAAAAGTTCCTTTTGTAGTCCCATATAAAATCAAAAAATCAAAAGGGGAATCTTTTTTAAACTTCTTAATAAGAGTCCTAGAAGCTCCTACTTGAGAGTATTTTTCTCGAGGCTAAAAAGTTCTAGGATTACTAAACCAATCAGGGCCTTATGCTAACAATTTCTCGAAGAAGATTTCCGGCTACAACTCCTATGTTGCCGTCGGCTTGGGGCCTCCTTCTTTGGCGACATCACTCTTCCGGAACATTAATTCTTAACATACGTTTCCAAGTCTACCCGTGTTATCGACTTTGCTTCAATTTTTAGTTGATGTGTTTATGGGCTCTAGAAAACCTGTGCATCCGCCGTAGGGAGACAGTGGAGATGGCCTTTGACAACCGCACCTACATGGATTTGTTTTTTTTGAGAAATTGTACTCAAAAAGGAAAAAAAAAATATTGATGAAGGGGTTCGGTCAATGTTTACCATTAGGTGGATGGTTAAGATTTGAAGAGAAAAAGGAGAGGCAAAAGCTAAGGGCACAAGATGTGCTGAGCATGGTGCTAGGTAGGATGGGGTCGCTATGCTTTGGCAGGAACATGCGCACCTCATTTGCATAATATACATTTCTCGTAGGTGTTTATTTAAAATCGTCAAGGGAAGTTTAATGATATCTGATTTTTTTTTTTTTTGTATTGTTGCTAAATTGTAGCCTCCTTGGATTATAAAAACCTATGTTCTTGACTAAATAAGGTCCGATAAAAAAAAATATTGTGTGCCTAGTCAACAAAGAAGAAAAAAAAATCTGATGCAAAAATAGTATAAATGTAGTAGAAGTGGTAGGATTGGTGGCTGTGATAAATTTAAGCACGAGCACTGTTTTGGAGTCATGCATTGCTCTTGACCCACTCTTCCCTCTCTTTTTTTTTCTTCTTGTTTGGCTCTAGCAGCAGCAGCAGTAGCAGCAGCAGGTGAGTTTGTTTCCCCTGATCCCAGGCTGGTGTAGTACTCTACAGAAAACGGCAAGTAGGAAACACCTCTCAGCCCAATTATTAGGGGAAAATTCCGGATAGCTGCTGCAGCTTGGGATTGACTCGATCGACGATGGCGTGGTTTTTGTACAGTACTGCTGTGTTTCCAAGCAGTAATGTAACTACTACTAATGTGGTTCTAGAGTGGGCCAAACAAAGATGGCGAGAAGGGTGCGAATCACATCACTCCCACACATGCCAGCACGGTATGCTGCTGCTTCATTTTACGAGTAGCTTTTCGCTGGTTTTTGTAATCAAAGATGTAAACACGCTAGGCCGGTCGTATCTGAATCATCGGACCCCAGCAATAACTATGACCGTAGAAATGTGCACTGACTGGACTGGAGATCTGGTCAAGGTAAACAAACTGCAGAGCCGGCAAGACGAGGACGCCCTTGGTGGGTGACTGACTGCTCAATCAGGGGATTCATATTCATCAGTATCACTAGCTGACGTCGAGACTCCCTTGCGAGTGAGTGAAACTTGAAACAAACTCAGGCAAATGATTGGCTGCATCCCCGGTCATCCCCGGTCACTCGTGTAGGAGTAGATGGAGTACTGTACAGTACTAGATCTATCCACGCAGCAAACAACACAATGACCAGCAGCGGAGGTATGGCCAGAGGGGCCCAAAGCAGCGAAATGTCCTCTGGCTCTGGTGGGGCGGTGGGGCACACGAGCCACCTGTCGGGACGTTGGACACTGGACACTTGTGGCGGTGCTGCTGGTACCGGATGGGAGTAGTCTGTCTCTCGCAACAGGCCGCGGGCAACAACCTGCACAATTTTTCTGTCTGAAATGAGTGCTTTGGTGGGCAAGCAACCTGCAGGCGTTTTTTTTTTTCTTTTCATCAAATTCAGATGGCCTTGTTTAGATGGCTTGGCAAATTTTGAACCGTTTTGTCACATCGCATTAATCGTGAAAGCGTATGTTTGGAGTATAAAATGTAGGTTTAATTATACAGTTTAAATTTATTCTTTTGAGCCACCATGGGTAAATAATAGCCCAAAAAACGAAACGTCTCGCAATGTACATCTAAACGTTTTTGTAATTAGTTATTTTTTTTTTACCTACATTTCATACTCCAAACATATGTCTTTTGGTGTATTTAATGTGATGTGATGGAGAGAAAGTGAGGAAAAAAGTTAGAAATTTTAGCAATCTAAACAAGGCCCTACAAAAAAATAACCACGAACACAAACGTAAACCGTTGGGGGTTTTTGTTTGTCTTGCGGAGCGATGGGTCCTTTAGGCCTAGTTGGTTTTGGTCGGATTGAATTCGGTTCGGATTACTTCCGGGACGGGATTAAGTGAATCCACCCGTGTCACTCAATCCGGTTGATCTGGTTGTTTTCGTTCCGGACCTCAAAAGGTGTGGAACAAATCCGGGTGGTTTGGTATACAAAATGGGTGAATTCAGAACTAGCCTAGTTCAATCCGTCCGGAACCATTTCTTAACCGAACGCGTATTTTTATCATGGACCGGATTCAAACCAGACCAAATCAATCCACCCGGAATGGAGCCAATCCGATGGAAATGAACAAGGACTTAATGAGAACATTTCCCTATCGATCCCTATGAATTCACTTGAACCGATTTTCATTTGCAAGCTTATACGCATTTAATAATAATTTATGTTACAACAATTAGCCGTGGAATTGCACCTCAACCCGCGGTTAGGGATGTGAAAGCCATTAAGTCGCCCAAGTTGGATCTTTCAAGAATGGGTAGAATTAGGTGTTTCATTAAGATGGAAGGAAAAGTTTTAAAACATCGATCCTCTCCAGATGCTTCAAGCCCACTGACAAGATGCTAACATACTACCAAGACACAAGATCAAGGAGCACGCAAGGCCAGGAGCCTTGGATATACTCATCAGCGAACAAAGACAAGTCCTAATCCCCATCCCCTTCTATTAACTTAATCGTACCGTGATAACTTGTGGACCAAGATAATACACATATGAATATAACGAGATGAGCTATGTTGAGAATTGAATATATATGAAATAATAACCGAACCTAACCAACAAAAGAGGTGGGTGGTGATAATCTACACGGAGGTGGATTACCACAATCGGGAATCGTCGCGAGAGGTTCATACGGATAGATACTCGCCTCGTAAGGACCGGTTCATAGACCATCTCGCCTAGTGAGATGTTTTGTACAAACACATGTCTATATAGGTACACTTGATCTCACACCCGTTAGATTGAGGTATCATTTCTTACGTAGGAGGCCACTGTAGGCAGCGGTATGTCAAGAGCCGATGTGGGATGCTATGTGATCTTTCATGGTCGGGCTCGATAGGGAGCTCGAAGATAGTTTGGCTATTGTTGATCTCTTGTTGGTGATGGCGTTAAAAATGCACACTTAGAAGTATAACTTAGTGCCGAGAAGTTATATGAGCTTTTGGGATTGAACACTAAGGATGATGATGATGACAATGAGAACACTCACGCTCATGATGACAAGAAAATGTGTCCATTGTGGAGGATATACTTTTGGCGCTGCTATTACGGTTAATAATATGTTGTTCGCCTTATGGTTTTACTGCGGCTAATAAGTTCGGCGATTTTGTTTTGTTGTGAGAGAAAAATAGTGTATCAAGGTTGATAAGTACAAGAGAACATGGCAAGCGCATGAAGAGAATAAATGTAAAGTTTATTTATGAGTTTATGACACAATCAAAAGAAAGATAAATAGCTCGGAAAGAGTTTATGGGAACCGAAAGGACAATTTTCACATGTTGTTTAATTGAAAGGCTAGGGACACGAAGAGTGTTATGAAATCTCCAAAGGTGCGATCGATGCCCGTGATCCCGGATCGCTCGCTCGTAGCTTTCGGATTTGATTTTTGCTTTCGATTCTTTTGGTGATTTTTGGTTTGCTATGTTATGCGTGTGCGTGTGGTGTAGGGCGTCTTGAAGAAGGAGGAGTAGGGGCATAGAGGGATATGGCGGCGGAAATGGAGGGGTGATGTCGTCGTCGGCGGCGATGTTTACTGAGGCGCCCCGTGGGCCTGTGGGGGTGAGCCGGCGGACGGCGGGATCGGCGTCCGACACCTCTAGCACCACCACTCCAATAATAAAGGTGACACCTTTTTTATTCATACGATTATATATACTTTTCTCACCTCAACACCGATTGTGTTATGAACAAATGCTACCGTGGTTAGATTAATGTTTAGAGTCGCCGTCGAGACTAAACTTTTGATTGTAAACGGTTTGGTTCTACATTGTTTATGTCGGGTTTTTGGCCCGTGGAGGCTGCTCTCCCCTATGGTAAGCAATCGGGTCATGATAGGCGAGGGATCTATTCTGGCCTTAGGGTTGCCCAATTGATGTTGCTATGGATGCAAATGGCTTATCCTCAATCAAGTTTAGTGATGTGTTTGAGGTTGGTGGGTGTATTTCAACATAGAATGAACGCTAGCAAGAATGTCTAGAAAGCTTACCACTCCTGAAGTGGGGATGTGTATATATAGAGGACTAGAGAACCTCTTGAGCTACAAGGGTCTGGGCCATATAGGCCTATAATATAGCCTTGAATCCCTTCATACATTTAACAAAGAGGTCATCAAGTTGTGTTATTGACATTGGATTAAATAGTTAGATGGAAACTTCTCTTTTGTATAGGTTTCTTTTGTGCATTAGGGGCTTCATTAAAGGTATCCTAAAGGGATGCATACCATATCGATTCCACTGCACTCAATAGTCGGTGGAATGGACACTTAGTTTTGTAGCCATGAGTAACCAAAATTTGACGATCAGCTAGAGCAAAAGTCTAATAGTTACAACACAAGCAAATGACTATGTGGCAATAGATACAACTAAGAAAAAGCTATGAGACTAGCCTACTGTCGCTTGTGTTTAATGGTGGACGTTGGATATCCATAGATATGCAATGGATTACCCTCTAGTTAAAAAGGAACTAAGAATTCAATTTTTTTTTTTTTTTTTGCTAAAGCAAAGCTAAGTTCCTAGTTTATTGTTAAAATCCATGGATGTCCAACTTTCACATAGACTTGTGTTAATCTCTTTCCTTTTGGGAAGATTTTTAAAATAAACGAATGCAATGATTAAAATAAAAATGATGGAGATGCATAAATATCGTGCACTGGCACTAGTATGATCAAGCAGATCCTTGCATTGGTGTGTGGGACCGTGGGTGGTTGAGTAGTTGACTACTAGGCCCGGTAGGCCGCCGTTGTTTTTGCTGCATTAGAGCCTTTTCTTTTCTTTCCGAATCCGGAAGGTAGATAAAAGAGAAGGTGAGGAGATCTGTCATCAGCGTCCTTTTCCGGAAAGCGCCGGCGTGGCGAGAGGCGACTGACGAGACGCATAGCCGGAACCGGAACAGCAACCAGAACACAGAACCGTCGGACGATCAATGCAACGCAAGACGCCCTACTGCGCTAGCTTAAAACTTGGCAGAAAGGACGGCCGCCCACTGCTGCCGGCCGCTTTAATCGCCGTCGCCCGACGATACTGTCACGACACAGCGAGAATCTCTGGGTACGTGCGTGCACGCATGGCTAATGGCTCGGTCGATCTAAGACCATCACCGTGTACCGTGCGTGATCGCTTCACTTGTCAGCAGATCGCATCATCGTCGTCGCTCCAATCCAAGTGCGCTCCCACCACCTACTTACATGCATGCAAGGATGATGGATGTCGTAGGCTGGGCCCCACGGCCGGGAAAGGAAAATGCTGAATTGCTGATGCCTACGAGTGCGTACTGGAATCGAATGGCTGACATGGCCTATGGGTGGCGAGGCATCTAGGCATCTAGGGGGCATGAGTGTAGGAATTCCACTGCTGGTTCAGAGATTGATATGTAGGATGTGGTCCACACGTGAGGTCGCCCTCAAATGCTGCAGCGTCGCCGTCTTAAGGGTAGCAAAGCTTGTGGGTTGGTCTTAAGCTTAGAACATTTTTAGGAGATCATATCTAAAAAAACTAGCTAAATTTACTGATTTAGCTACTTGATAAAATAGGATTGACAAAAGAACAATAGAGTACTCAGAGAGACTCTTTACTGGATGGCTGGTGAGGTAGCCTATTCAAAAGTATAGAGCGAAGGAGGTTGGATGAAGACCTAAATTTACCTTTAGAAAATGTTGTGTCTAATGTTTTAGAGATGCTCTGGGCCTGGTCTTATCAAATAGTAATCTAAAAATTGTTGATGTAGCGAAGAAACAGGAGGTGATGTGAGCATGTTAACGACTCTTTAGCACGCTGCGTGAGAAGAGGAGGCAACATTGTCGAAAAGAAATGCGCCAACGCGTATTCTCTCGTGCACTATCCTCACCTAGAGGCAAGAACATTGCATCTTGTCATTTCCTTTACCACATTATGCTAGATTTGGGTCTTGTTTGGTTACTGGGGACTAGGGACTATTTAGTCCATAAATTACCAAAGCAAGAGGATTAATGGTCTAATTTTTAGTCTCACTTGGTCCTTAGTCCATTAGCCTCTCTTGAGGTGCTAATTGGGACTACTCTAAATTTTCAGCCCGTTTAGTCGTTTAGTCTTTAGATAGTCTTTATATACCAAATTAGTCCCTTGATCTAAACATTTTTAGGGACTAACATTTAGTCTCTATCTAGTCTCTGGTCCTGGTCCTTGAACCCAACTGGCCCTTAGCTGTAGTGATTATAATGGTTGGAGGTGCCGACAATCGACCACACTGGGGCATTGAAATTGAAACTAAATAAAGTCATACACCGTGGGCCCTTTCGGAACGCATGAGTATACAATATGTTTTTTTGGGAAAAAAAAAATCGCCAGAACAGAAATGTTCTCCGCGTCTCAATTAGAGTAGAGGATGATGGTTTGGTGGCAGATTCCGATTCCGACGAAGCAACTCAGGAAATTGTCTGATTCTATTCCAGTGCGGAAAGGAGTTCCCATAGCACGGGCACGGGCGACGGCGGTGGAGAGTGAAGCGACCGCGACGTGCATGTGCAGTAGCCGGTGCAGGGCCTTGGGGAAACAGAGGCCGGAGACCATGGGTTCTCGTAAACAAAATCGTTATTCGTCGCAGCCTCACACACAACTCACAAGGCGCAGGCAGGCGCGCGGTGGCCGGTGGCGTGGCGGGCCCCCTTCGCCTGTGCCGCCGCTGCTCTGGATGACAGTGACTGGATCCATCGATCCCTTCCGCCTCACGCAAGCGGCGGTTAATTAGGCCGGATCCTTAATAATTTCCATATAATATCTAAGCAAAGCTACTGTACCTTCACTGCACTGGCTTGGTCTTGGTTCCACAACAGACTCGCCGATAATTGAACTTGAACGCTTTGGTGGGCCCGCCCGTTGTACAAGTTTAATCCGGCGGGGCCATGGGGGCCGTGGATACAATAATATATGGCGTTTGTTTGGACACTAATGGACGTTTATGTCGTCAGATGGAACAAGGTTTGGACTGTTTCCGTGCTTGACATCATCGGTAGCGTCGACAAGTTGTTGGTCCACCCGGGGATGCTTTCTGCGTTGCGTGCCGTTACCAGGAGGGCGGTTCAACTGCTCAAGATTCCAAGGGGAAGAAGAGGTGAGGTCGACACTGGCCGGCGCTAGTGCCCAAGTCAAGCCGGCATCCCTACGCCAGGCTTGTCGTTGCTGCCTGCGACCCGCTACTCCGTGCAGGATGTACCAGTAGTACGATCCAACAAGCGACGCCGTTGTCTGACGGTACCACTCGCAGGAAGCACTGCACAGCTGCAGTACAGTGTGGTGAGTCCATTCGTCTACGTCACCACCTGTGATCGCTGCTGCTGCCTCGCTTGTTTTGGCCAATCTCCGGATATCGGAGTACGTCAGATCGGCCTACCGGACGCAGCTGCCAGGCTACTTTTTAGAGTGCATCGGCAGCTCTCGCAATCTCACCAGAAGTCCAGAACAGAAAGAGTGAACGGTTCGGTGCGCCCTGCAAAGTGTGAAGGCATTCAGACGAGGACGATGGTCCAGTCAGGCAGGCAGTCACTGCCGGCCGATGAGATACGGGGGTGAGGGCTCCGCCTGCAACAATTGAATTGAACGCGTCGGGCCACGGGTCTCAGGTACGGAGTATAGTCAGGTGCTCACTGCTGAGCGGAACGCCAGCAGTACACCACCCCACCCACATCTCATGCCGTCATGCGGCACCAGCACGCCCACACTGCAGAGAGTGACGCACGACACACACAGGCCAATAACACATGATCTTTCCCAAATGGGTAAAACGGGCTAACCGAAGCCTCGCTAGTAGTAGGTACCAATTGTTACACGGCAAAAGTACCAAATAAAAAAGGCACGACAACAGTAAAATCTAAGCACCGCCGACCCCGTCCTGGCGATTGATGGCGGCGTCAGGGTTCAAACAAGTCTGCGCTCCGCTCCTAGTCCTAGCATACGTTCACGTCTGTCAGCATCTAGATCTGGAAAAGAAACTTGAGGTCTTCCGGTGTAAGCTTCGACATGGCATCAGGCGAGTCACCCACAGTGCTGCAGCAGAGGAGGCAGCGCAGCATCAGCATTCACAGAACAATGGTAGTACGCGTTACTGGATGGAAAGGAGGCCAAGATGTTACCCTTCAAACACCAGATGCTTCTTGTCTTGCAGTTGCAGTATGCGCTCTTCAACTGTGTCCTTTATCACAAACCTAGTGCTCCTGCCCAACCACAACCGGAAGGTAGTTAGAAAAAAAAAAAAAAAGGATGTGTTGTACCAGTGAAAACATGTCCTATGATTCAACTAATCAGCATTGTGAGCTCTACTCAACTTGATTGGCTTGAACTGCCCGATTCGGTGGATACGATCCTGCGCTTGGCTCTCCACTGCTGGATTCCACCAAGGGTCCATCAGGAACACCTATAATCCAGCAAGGTAATAAATCCACAATAAGAAAAAAAATTAGCTCTGTTTCCTGTGTGCTGCAAGCTGAAGAAATTATTGCTGTGTAAAAGTAAGTTGGCAAGAAAGAAGGTTGGCTAAGCTCACATGAGATGCTACTGTGAGATTCAGAGCCACTCCTCCAGCTTTCAGGCTCATCAGGAAGATCCTGCAGTCTGGATCCTTGGTGAAGGTATCTATGGCTCTTCCCTTTTCAGTAATGTTCATGGCTCCATTCAGCTGGACACACTTGATGCCGGACTGCCAAATCACCACAAAATGTCAACAGACAAGGACACGTTGAGACAAGCGAACTATTGATGCTTACCCTCTCCAAGCAAAACTGAATCAAATCCAAGAATGATGTAAACTGGCTGAAGACAATCCCTTTGGCAGAACCATCGTGCTCAATCATGTTTCTTATCTCCTCTCTGCAAAATAGGGAGAAAGGATCAGGCATAAGTAAAACCGATCAGCAGGTGTCATACTCATAAGTTGATACACCACAAAAACAGCTGCATTTTACTGGTGTGATGAGCCATGATGTAACAAACAGGCACCTTGTTTTTTTTTTTCCGAAGAGCCACCGACAAGAATATGCCGAGCATTTATTAATAGAGAAGAAGCAGGTTACAAGACATAAAATAAAACAAAAACCTCACCAAGGAGTCAACAACAAAACTACTACCGCAAGAAAAACAAAAACCAACGGTCCTCGTAAGCAACAGCCGTTCAGCACCTTGTGGTTTACTGCTAGTAGATCCAAGGGAGACTGTCTCAAAGGTTCCATGGCATTAGGCCAAAATGTAACATTCCATGACATTAGGCCAAAATGTAACTTACTGGCTTCCAGGTTCGTAGTGAGTTTGAGGTTGTATATATAGCCATAATGTGCTGTATAGACTAAACTCCCAAGAAACATAAATATACAACACATGCTGCGGGACTAGTCCCTCCATTGATATACTGTCACAATTTGTAAAATCACGTGTACTTGTGCTTGTGCAGTCTCCATGTCGCTAATCGATACAGATTTAGTGAAATTTTTAGGTTTGCTGGGTTCCATATATAGAAAAACATTCAAACAGCTCCAGTTTTCACTATGCGTCTATGCCTAAATATGATTGTATTTGATTTTCTTCACTGAATCTGTGCATAAAAACATGGCATCATAATATAATTAGGCACAGAGAAGTACAATAAGATACGATACCAAGCAGTCTGGCTTACCAAGGCATCAATTTTTGTACTCGTCTTAAAATCCACAAGGCTTGGTAGTCTGCTCAATATTCCTGAGCATTTGTGGCCCTTGACACTTCGAGTTACTTTTCCAGCTGAATTTTGTGCTGTTAAGTCCACCGTGAGAGGTACTGAACAGGATGGACATGAAACACTCCCCAAAGCTGCAGAGTAGTCTATCAAACAAGTCTTGCAGAATGCATGATCACAAGAGGTAACCTTGGCCAAAAATAAAATAAAATCAATCAGCGAACGATTGGGCCTTGTGATCAGTGGAAAACAAGAATAAGCAGCATTACACCAATTATTTTCGATTATTTTTGGGGGCGCAAATTACTAACCACAACATCTTCAGCCAAATTATGACATATACCACAATGGCTTTCCATGGACTCATTTTCTGCATTCATTCCTTCAGGATGCTGTGCTGTCTTAGAATATGCTACAAGATAAGGATGATCAACAGCCTACAGTTTTGTCAGGACAAGCAAACTGTTACATTCCCTTACATGTGTATTCTATATGAATATGAATGAATGGATGCCCCTGTCCCCACCACATCTACATTAACGTGACGGTGGACATAGGGCATTCTGAGCCTAAGGAGATTTGTGCATCCATAAAAAGATGTTATATAGCTCACCTGTCTCAACCTTGTGAGAAGATCAAAAATATGAGCGTAGTTATTCATGAGTGTTCCAGCAACTACATATCTGAAGACAAAAAGCGCAAAGGTAAAAATCTGTATTGCATGGAAAAGCAATTGGAGGAAAATAACAGCTTAACAAATGCAATCTGCTCAAGACACACAAAACAAAACCATGCTCCACTTCAAACGAAAAAACATTAATTAACAATTTTTTTATAATACATGCTTCTGCTAGGACATAAACATAATCCTAGTGAATGATGATGTTGCCATGGGTTATGAAAAAGTGGGAAGAGGTCACTGGGACATTAGTTGTTTGCAACGAGGTAACACTGATACCAACTGCCGGAACATAATAGCTAGAAAAGTGGGTTCATTGATCAGACCAAATTGAATATCTAATTTTTGGAAGAGCATCATCACTGTACAGAAATCTGTTGACTAGTCTGTAACTCCATATGCAAAAGTAGGAAAAGGGAACTTACGCATCAAATTGTGTGACACTTTGAGTATACAAAGCTTCATAGAATTCCATTTCATTTTTATCAAAAAGAGTCCCGCCTTAATGTCACCTGTCATGTAAAAAATCACTGCTTTAAAATGTCTGCAAATGAGGGGAAAAATATTGTTTCCACCCTTCATGTTACACACATGAAGACATGAGTAATTGCGCACTCACAGTCTTTGGTGGAATAGCAAGATCTGCCGCTCTGCCTTTTTTGTGCGCCTTAACACTATGCCTTTCAGCACTTTTTCCTTCAGAAGAGTCATGGCTCTTCTGCCATCATGAGTTGCTGACCCATACTGCATTGGCGTTGATATGTACTACCAAATAATGGCATTCTGTCAGCATATTGTCACAACAAATAAAAAACATGCAAAATTGTAGTGACATAACCAGACCCTCTACCCCACCTTATTCCACCAGCAAAAGTGCCTAACAGATGAGTGACCACAATCACATTGTTTCTTCATACTGCAGGAGAATGGAGGCACACAGGTCAGGTCCACAATCTAAATAAACAAACAAAGATATGATGATGGAACGGTGCGAGTTCATAGTCTATGTGATATAACTGTAAGGGAATAACATTTGTTTTGTGCTTTCTCCCTAAACTATTTGATTATTTTAACTTGTATATATTACTGCCAAATCATGTTTACTTGAGCTGAAAACAATACTTGTCTTTTTTCAAAGGTAAATAATTGAATGGGTGCTAGCTTCACCAGAAAGAGCTCCAGCAAGGCATTGCACACTTACTTGGTATCTAGTATCTCACAGCTACAGTCCTTGCAGAAATAGTTTGAGTAGGGGAAGATTTGCAAGAACCGAATCTGAGAAAACAGCATGTAAGAATTCATAATCTATAGAAGCTATTATATTTGTCTATTCAGGTATAAGTTACAGACTAGCGAGTAAAGTTCTCCAACACGGTTCTGCAAAGGTGTCCCACTCAGAGCCCACTTGTATTCTGACTCTAATGCAAAAACGGCCCGTGCAGTATTACATCGTCTATCTTTTATGAAGTGAGCCTGCACAAAAAAAAAAAGAGAGAGAAATTCATTAAGAAAACGATTAGAATCTTGCGATGTTCAGCTGTTAAGTCCAGAATCTTGATGCAGATATCCAAAAACATTATATTACGCGTTGCTGGAGTTACCACAATGGCATGTTTCCCCCCAGATATAACTATTTGTCTTAATAATTGTTAAAAGCTCCTCAAATCATATCCAGATCATATTAAACAAAAACATGGCCCCACGGTTTGTAAATATTCACTTCCACTAGGTATAACCAATTATCTCAATAAACTATTACTCCCTCTATTATCTTTTCTAAGGCGTGGATAGTGATTTCACAGATACCAAGAAATCTTAGATAAGAGAGTTGGAGCATTAATGAAATGCCAATGACACTGCTGCATTCGTGCATGCATACATGCAGCAAACGTTTGTAGGCCAATAAAACTAACTAAGCTTGTCTGCCATTCGTCCATTGCCAAAAAGATGCTTTGTTTTTGTTGTACATGAGTAAATAG
The DNA here is from genome assembly GCA_015847255.1 of Hyparrhenia diplandra. NCBI lineage: Eukaryota > Viridiplantae > Streptophyta > Magnoliopsida > Poales > Poaceae > Hyparrhenia > Hyparrhenia diplandra. The sequence goes on along the minus strand of JADLZK010013255.1, from coordinate 185,279 downwards.
CGTTTGGACTTCTGCATCGGTACCTCCCCACGCCTAATATTACGTCAAATTTGAGAAATCATGGTGCGCCTTATAAAAGGTAATAGAGGGAGTAAATCATACCAAGGGAAAACATAATGCTTGAAAAAAATATGAATGGCTTGACCTGACACCAATCTATGAATAACACCCTTTGCATGGTTACATATGACAAAAGACTATTGAACATCTCAGTATTGACAGATGTTGACATAACAAGGATAATCAATAACACCATATAGCAAAGATGACACAAGACATAGAAAACCAATACAGATGTACTACACAGAATGCAGATGCATAACTGCCTGCTAAATTTCCTTGATCTACACTATCGACAAGGTGCAGCAACCATCGAATGCAAATGTTGACCATGGCCTGGCCTGGCAAGCCAGCACAGGAGAACCGGCTCGCCTGAGCAAAGAAAATCTAAACACGCCTACGTCTCCAACTTGCCCAGCGAGGCTAGCCAAGATGTTAGAAGCACACCCTACAATATGCTTGCAACGATTGCAGATGAACAATAATGTAATAAGCACTAAAGCCTTTTACATTTTTTTTTTTTAAATCTGATTAGTAATCAAATCAAACTAAAATGTTTGGATAATTGGATATGCCAACCTAAACAAACAATGCTGAGAAACCAAACATATAAGACAACCACTATTATAGCAGCTAAAGCACACTTGTAACCATCAACATAATAATAATGATCCAAAGCAGTTCTAAACATGAGCCAACAATTGACAGTTAGGAAGGATGGTTGAACAGATTAAGGTTGTATAATCACACAAATACCAGTTCAGATTTTTTTTCCCAAATGTTCACTCGAAACCTGCAACAACTCCTTAGTGTATTGCCTAAGCAACAGAAACCCCAAATAATACAAACAACAAGTTGAAGCTAGCTTGTGAATACATTGGAGATGGCATTTTCTGCCCTGATCTACATTTAAGTTTTCCTTGGAATAAACAGTATAAAACCAGCTTAAAATTCTTCAGCTGGATGCATTACTGAATACTGATATTAAATCAACTAATCAACCACTTTATTCCGATGAATAAACCAAAGAAACAGTGGAAACAGTTGTTCAAGAATTATGTTTGTATTTTTTGATCCTTTCATGTGTAGTTTTCTAATGGCAATGATAAATTTATCACTTAGAAACATCAACATGAAGCATGAAAGGCACATAAATCACCTCATCCAGGACAATACGCTCCCACCGCACAGAATGCAGAGGAGATTGGCCCCTTGACTGGCTGACCGGTTCATCAGCCAATTCTTGAAAAATCCATATCCGTCTCATCAGCCTTTTTATGAACCCTTCTCTTCGCCCTCACCTTTCCCTTGCTGCTGTCCCACTTCTTGCTCTGCTGCTTAGCCTGAGCTTCTGTGCGTATAGCATCAGGCCCACACCAATACTTCAAGTGCACCTTCATCTTCTCAGGGTAAAACAATTTATTGCAGTATTCGCACCGAATCTTGGGTGGCATGATGTGCTTCCGGTAGTCCGCCTCGATGGTGGAGTAGGTGGTGATAACAAAGTCATAGCTGTTGAAATTGACCTTCTTAGTACCGCTTGGCACCGTGGTAGATGAGAACGCGTGTGCTGCCACTAGCAGTGTGGCGCTCGATCTCCTCAGTCCACTGGATGACGGCAACCACTGGGCAGACAACCAAAGTGCAGCCAACCCGGGCTTGAGGCGGTCCACCGATTTGGACGAGGAGGCGGCGGAGTGGTGGTCCGGGGGCCGGAGGTGGCGCGCGGGTCAGGACGAGCGAGATAGCCTGGATGGTCTTCCCCATCCCCATCTCGTCGGCGAGGATGCCGCCCCGCGAGACGGACGCCTCCTGCGCGAGCGCCCACGCGAGCCACTCCTTCTGGAAGCGCAGCAGCGGGAGCACCACGTCCGGGGCCGGGTCCGTGGTCGGCACGGCCACCGGTGCCGCGTTTTCCGTGACCTCGCCGTCTCCATCCCCATCCCCATCCCCATCCCAGTGCCCGTTCCCGACTGCCAGATTCCTCGCCTCCAGCTCGTCGAGCCAACTGTCGTTGGCCGCCTCCCACACTTCCCACGGCAGGGGCGGAAAGTGGTCCTTCGACTTCTTACCCTCCTCCTTCGCCGCGCCAGATTCCTAATCCGTATCGGCTGCGGCGGCGGCGGCGGCGGCGGCATGGCCATCTCGGGCACCGCGGGCGCGGGCGGAGCGTCCTCATCGGGAACGAACCCCACCCCGTCGCTGTCGTCGTCGTCGTCCTCCTCCGCCGCAGCGTCCTCAGAGTCGGCGACGAAGTCGGTGTCGGAGGTCTCGTCGGAGGGGAGGTCGTCCTCCTCCTCCTCTTCCTCCTCCTCGTCGCGGCGGCGCCGGCGTCCGCTGATGGATCCTGCGAAGGATGAGAGACGAGGGAGGGTTAGGGTTCCGGCGGATGAGGTTAGGCTAGCGACGGGGGTTTCAGATTAGGCGGCGATTCGTCGTCGAACGGGGTTCCTACCTCGGCGCGGCATGGCGGCGCGAAGGCGGCGGCGTTGGGGGAAAGGGGTGGGTGGTTTGGACTGAGAAAGGAAGGGTGGTTCGGGTTCGGGGGATTGATTTGGGGTGGGGATTTGTTGGAGTAGGTTTCGGCCCGGAAGCGAATTGGCGGGAACTTGCTGGGGAAGGAGCCCGCTTCCGTTTCTTGTCGGCCGGGTCAGCGGGGAAGTGTGCTGCGGAAGGAGGAGGCCCGGGTGGGCGGAGACGGCAGGCACCGTGTTCATCGTGCTTGACAAAAGCGACAAGTGCGTGGATGGGCAGTTGGGCTTGGGCAGCGTAGTGAGATAGGGCGTGTTTGGATTGAGACCTGGATAAAAGTGTCTGACCTGTAGGGTGACCGGGTGTTCTTGCGCTGTGTCGTGTTTGGATGCGGCCCCGGTGAGATGTCTTTCCCCAAGATCGCCTCCAGAGCACTGCACACCTAAAAATCGGTCGCCTGGTTGCGGTTTCTTTGGGTTGCTGGACTAATCACCCGTTCTCATCACTTGTTGCCTCTGCGTATTACGAAAAATTCCATCGGATAAAAAAACGTACATCAATAAACCCGCACTAGTCACGAGTCCAAATTACGTTCTTTTTTTGAAACAGATTACGCCCTTTTTTTCATGGTCTACTAGTACCAATAAACGTGCACTAGCACCATGTACACACTTGTAATTCCTCGTGACGTCTTTCCTCCCGACATTTTGCAAATAGGTAGGAAATCTATTAATTTTATTTGTAATTTTAAATATATTATTAATTGATAAAATATGTGGATAATTTTATTTATCATTGTTTATATGTCATAATAGTAACCATGTATGTTTTAAAATGGTATTATATCTTTTATTAGCTTCTCCAGCATGTGCTTCCAACCAAACGCATCATCACCTAACTTGCCTAGCCGGGCCGGATTCCATCGATTTTCCGGGCAACTCTCGGGCAACACTTTTTACCGTGCAAGTACTCCGGGCCTCCATCCAAACAGGGGCCGTTTGGTTCCTATGGGATTAGGGACTAATTTTTAGTCTCATTTAAAAGATGTTTAGTTTAAAGGACTAATGAGGGACTAGAGTGACAACCGACTAGTGCATGCACAAGTGCACAAATGAGTTGACGACCGACAAGAGCACTGAGACTAGTCCCAATTAGACTCTCAAGAGGGGCTAATGGACTAGGGACTAGTTGTGACTAAAAATTAGTCCATTAGTCTTGTAGTTGGATAAATTAGGGAATAATTGAGACTAAAAATTAGTCCCTAGTCCCCGTAGGGAACCAAACAGGGGCCTAACAGGGGAATCCGAGATAGTTTTATTTGAATAACAATACAAGTGGAAATAACAATTTGATCAAACTTACATATTCTATGGCCAAATGAATTAAAAAAAGACAACATTCCACGTTACATAATAACAAAAAAATATTATTTATCTAACAAATTCCACGAGTTTTGTTATTCTCACTTATTTTGTAGAAATATTTAATTTTTCACTAAATAAAACTATCTCAAATAACAAAACGGAGTACACCATTGCAAAGATCTTGTTGTGACGATCAAAATTGATACATTATTTGCTATATTTAGAGCTCCGAATAAAGATATCAATTTCAAGAATTAAACGTATGTTGACATCATTGCTAATGTCAACACCACAAATAGTGCCATCTTGCGGGGCCTACCGAGGAGGCTGCCACGTGGCCTAGAAAACCGCCTTGGACCCAGGAGTGAACGGGTTCGCAAGTTTGAGGGGGCGTATGAATGGTTTTCAAGTTCAAGGACCTATTTGACACTTGTGCAAGTTCGAGAGCAACGAAGGCATTTAACTCTTACATATACAATTACAACTTTCTATAAGATCTAATGGAGACAAACAAAACCTTAGATGACATGGAATTAAATGTTTTTGAAACTCTAGAATGAAACTTTACATTGAGAGAGGGTGTTTCATCCAAGTTTCATTTCATTTAACATGCCATGGCAACCTTGAAACACAACAAAGTGAAATTCTCCACTGAGACTGGCCTAAGAGCATTATTTAGTCTAATATGACATCGTATTAATGACGAGAGACATGATAAGAGCAGCCACAATGTATACTGCCAGTTGGGGTAGTAAGGTGGGTCTAGGGGACAGAGGGTAGCAGTGATCCACCCCTCTCACAATGTTATAAGTTGGGTCCCACAAAGAAAAAAGTTGATTCCCCAAGCTAGGCTGTGTGACTGCAGAGACGGAGAGAGAGAGCACGTTGCAACATTACAAATATTGTTGATTATTGGTTGCTACCACGGAAGAGTACTACTACCTGGAAATTGTTACTACACAGGAATTGCAACCCCCATTACGGGTGCTCTAAGAGTTTTATGATACTAGAGAGACTTTCATGAGGATGAAAGCGCTTATGCAATCGTTTTCAAAATCTAGATGTGTTGAAAACTGTGACATGAAATCTACCTGGGAATTGAGACTGGCCTAATGTTACATTGGATGAAACTATTCATGTTGGAAGAATAGTTAGTAGTAATATTTGATCTTTGATCAATTATTATTATGTCGTGTTGGATGAATTTAAGGTTTTATGAGAATTTTATGGATATTAAATAAGCTACCAACTTAGCAAATATGTTATTGTTGACATAAGAATAATCAAAATTTCATAGAAAAATAAAACAAGTTTTTTTTGGAAATTAAGAGCATGTTCTTGATTTCGGCTTGGGCTCGCTTCATCTTATTAGCTTATTCTCGGTTACAAAATACTATTAAATCAACGAAATCAGTCGTCAACCGAAATCAGCAGAACATGCTCTAAAAATTATTCTACATGTAACACGTAGAAACCCTAGTCAAAGATGATACTATTTCTAGTCTTTCATACGGTCCAGCAGGCCGTGATCAAGAGTTATCTCAAAATTTGATGCCCAAAGAGCCTCCTTGCTTCTATGATCATATCCTCCGCCGCCGACGTTCCGTTCACTTCGTGGGTAGGAAACTGTTTAAATTACCGCGACGCCGATGAATGTTGTGTGGGGATCAATATTTTGGATGACCCCAATCCAATCAAGACCCTCGACATCATGTCTCGGAGGATTCTAACCAAGGACCTCTCCTCCACCCATGGTCGCCTATGCGGAGCGGTTATATACGGCGAGCTCTTTCACAAAGCGAGACCTCTTTTTAGGTCTCCGTCGTCGACCTTTTCTCGCTTCGCGAGACGGCCCCTGAGCTTTCGAGCGAGACCTCTTTAAACGCCGCTCGCCGGGACGGCCCCTTCAAGTTTGTGCGCGCTAGAGCTCTCGGTGACGACCTCTCTCCGATCTCGCTCGAGCTCGAGCTCGAGCGAACCAGCTCAACAAACGCCCCGATTCTACGAGGCTCGTCCCACCCGCGTCACGCGGAAGACCGCTCAAGGAGTTGGCCAACCACTCCCGACCGGCGGCAGGCACCGTGGGCCATGCGGAGGCACGGTGAGTGGCGGAAAGACGGCCCGTCGTCGCCCGCCCATGCCCTGATGACTCCAACAAGGTCCACCAAGGGCCAAGCGGTACAGGCGACGTGGCGCCACCTCATCCACGGCATGGACACCCCCACGCCCCGACGGGACCGATTCCAACCACGATTGGGGTCGGTCAGACCGCCACTGGGCGGGATTCGCGCGTGCGGCGGCGACGACCAATTTGGCATCCAAGGCCGTCAAGAGCTCAAGAGAGGGCCCTGGCCAACCAAAGAGCTCGATCCGAGAGCTCGATCGCCGTATCCTCGTCAACTCAAAAACTCCGCCATCATGACCGGGAGACGCGCGCCACCCCGTCTTTCCATCGCGCGCCGACATGGGCACCCCCATACCGGCGGGGACGCTTCCAACTACGGTCCAAGGACGAGGCGACGCATGACCACCGCCCATGCCCCGACCGCCATGTACGGCGACGACCGCGGTTCTCGGCATCCAAGGCCGCCGAGAGCTCGAGGTAGCTATTGGCCAACCCACGAGCTTCGCTCGAAGAGCTCTTTTCGCCGACGGTACACGGTATCATATTGTTCCACCTACCCCCCCCCAACTCGGAGAGCTCACATGTTCTATCCCCCTTGCTACTATAAAAGGAGGGGTAGGGTTTTTCGATTAGGGGCAAGCAAGCAAAGAAGAAGAACAACGCACCCGGCTCTTCTCACACCCGCATCCTCACTCTCATATTGGCACTTGCCTCAATCATAGAGACTTGGGAGCCCGCTCCCTCTCTCGCTCCGCTTATACGCACCCCCTGCGAGCATTTGAGCTCGGATAGTGAACACACCGGACTAGGGAGCCCGACTTTGCCCCGAACCAATAAATCCTGTGTCATTGTCTCCGAGCTAGGCCATTCGGAGTCCGCACTAGCCACCATTCTTTGTGGCGGTGGTATTAGACCACGGCGCTTGGCGCGCCGGGGGGGAGCGCTAGTGCGACGATCTTCCACTCAGATGGCTTCGCCGCCGAAATGAGCGACCGCGTGTTGCGCGCCGGCACCTCGACACCGGCCCCGGGATCCGGCGAAGTCACGGCGGGAGCCGTCTTCACCCGCCCGATGCGGCGTGAATACACCGCCGAATCCTCGCGCGAATGGGGCGGGACTTATTTATCTTCGCCCCGAAGGACCTCCTCCCCGAGGGCATCCTCGGGGACGAGCCTCACGCCCATGCCCTTTGTGTCACCTTCTCCATCGCCAACGTCGTCCTCCCGGCTCGCCGGCGATTGGAAAAAATTGGCATACGCCAAGATATTTAATTTCCCCTCTTTTGGGGGCGATGAACACTAAATAAGCTCGAGCTCGCCCGCCTATCACCTCGATGGGATGAGCCTCACGGGGACACCCACAACGGTGTTACGTGTGCCACGCCCCCGATCGGGGCCACGACGATTGCGAAAGATCTCCGCGACTGGCCACGCGCCACCGTGACCCGCCCGCTGGTCGATCACGCAATTGATAGGAGCAGGAGCTCGTTTCGGGAGCGCCGCCAGGCCCTCCTCGGGCGATAAGAAGCATGGCGCCTCAAGGGCGCGGGCCCGGAAAGCGCGAGACGCCCGTGGCCGTATCCAACGCTGCGATAAAGATGCCGAGCAACTCCGCCGGTGTTCGGGAGAGCCTCCGGAGGATCCCGAAGCACGTCGAAATTAGAATCGCCCTGGGCCCCCGAGGGACGAGCCCAGCGAGCCCACGAGCGCATCAAGAAGCTCGTGGCGAGGCGGCAGTACATCAAGCTCCGCATCACATGCCGACCGGGGAAGAGCACGAGGCTCCTCATCCGGAGGTCCACGCCACGCCCGGCGATCGGCGAGAACCGCGACGCCGCGTGACACCATCATCGCCCGTCGGAAGCCCGCACAAAAAGCGCCCCGGGGGACGGCGACAAACCGCCGCGGCGACTACGAGAAGGCGCCTCGCCGTCTGACGGTCGACACACCGAAGGGCGTCATGACGGACGAGGACAAGGGCCGCAGCCCCACGCCGAACGCCAACGGAGTCCGTCTCCCGAGGAGATCGCAGCGCCGAGCTCGAGCTCGAGGAGGCCAAGGGCTTTCGCTCAACGACGCCCCTTCCCTTCGCTTCCGGCTCACCTCGGTGCGTGAAGTACAACGGGGAGACCGACCCCGCCACTGGCTCGAAGACTACCGCCTCGGTTGTCAGGCGGAGGCGCCGACAACGACTACTTCATCATCCGCAACCTACCCCTCTATCTTGCAGATTCGCCCGTTCTTGGCTCGAGGCACTGCCCAGGGGCACCATCCGCGACCGGGAGGATTTGCGGGACGCTTCGTCGGCAACTTCCAACCTACGCCCGAGCCAAGCACGACACGGGATCTCCGGGGATGCAAGCGGAAGAAGGGGAGAGCCCGCGACTACATCGGGCGCTTCTCTAAACTCGCAACAACCTCTCCGAGGCCTCCGACTCGAGAGATCATCACCGCGTTTACCTTCGGCACCACTTGCGAGAGTCTCATCCGCGAGCTCGGCGTCAAGAAGCCTAAGTCCGTGAAGGAGCTCCTCGACCTCGCCACCGGACACGCCGAGGGAGAGGACGCCTCTCCCGGCCACGAGCAAAGGGCAAGCCCACGAACGACGACGACGCCGCGGGCGGGTCCAGCTCCCACCCCGCAAGAGGAAGAACAAGAAGAACAAGCGCCCCGTGGCGGCCACGACGACGAGTTTGTCGCCATCGCGGACAAGCGCAAGACCCCGCCAAAAGGCTTCGCCCCACAAGGAGCACCGACAAGATGCTCGAGGCCCCGTAACATCACGAGGGTCCCGTCAAGCACAAGATGAAGGACCTGCTCGGCTCCTCGAAGAAGCACGTGATGGGCACGCCGGCGGGGAGGCGCCGGGGCGACCAACCGAGCCTATGGCGGCGAGCCCGAGGACGGGGCGGCGACGACGCCTATCGGGACGGCGCCGCCAACGCCGTCTCGGCGGAGCCCCGGCTACGAGTCCAAGCGCCGACGTGAAGCTCACGCGCGCGAAGTCCTCTTCACCGAGCCCGCGACGCCCGCCTACCTCAAGTGGTCGAGCTCGGCGATCACCTTCGACAGTAATCATCCCGGACACATCCCGCACCCGGAGGTACCCGCCGTCGTCGATCCCATCATCGGCACCAAGCGCCGGGCAAGGTGTTGATGGATGGAGGCAGGCCTCAACCTCCTCCCCACGTCCACGCACCTGTGCCCTTTGGCATCACCAAGGCGCGCCTTCGTCCCTCACCGGACCCGATCCATGGCGTAGTACCGGGAAGCGGATGATCCCGCTCGGCGGATCGATCTCCCCGTCACCTTCGGCACCCCCGATAACTTCCGGAAGGAGACCCTCACGCTCGAGGTGCTCCCCTTCAAGAACGCCTACCATGCGGTTGTTGGGGCGGCCGTGCTATCACGAAATTCATGGCCGTCCCCAACTACACCTACCTCAAGCTTAAGATCCCGCCCAAGGGGTCATCACCGTCGACTCCACCTTCGAGCACGCGTTCGGATGCGAGGCCGCCGCCGTCCAAAGGTCGAGATCGAGCGAAAGATAGCGGCCCAGGCGGTCACGGAGGACACCCCGAGCTCAAGAAAGCTAGGAGCTTGTGGGCTCGAACGGCCCGGAGATCGAGCCCATCCCGGTGAGCTCATGAAGATCGTGAGGCACTTTCGAGCCCGAGAAGGACGCCAAGGAGATAGAGGTCGATAATGATGGCCACACCCTCCGCGTAGGGTCCGAGCTCTCTCCTAAATAGGAAGGCGAGCTCGTCGACTTCCTCCGCGCCGCAAACCTCGGCGTGTTTATGCGTGGAGGGCCTCGGACCTGCCCGGGCATACCGAGGGAAGTCGCCGAGCACTCCTTGAACATTAAGCCCGCTCTCGGCCGGTGAAGCAACGGCTCGACGTTTCGATGACGATCGACGCCAAGCAATCGCCGAGGAGATAGATAAACTCTTAGCCGCTAGGTTTATCAAGGAGGTGTATCATCCCGAGTGGATAGCCAACCCCCGTACTAGTCAAGAAGAAGAATGGGAAATGGAGAATGTGTGTTGATTACACGGGTCTCAACAAGGCATGCCCGAAGGATCCGTTTCCTTTGCCGCGCATCGACCAAATCGTTGACTCCACCTCGGGTGCGAAACCCTCTGTTTTCTCGACGCCTACTCGGCTACCACGGATAGCGATGAACGAGCTCGATCAAAACCTCCTTCATCACTCCGTTTGGCGCATTCATTACGTAACGATGCCCTTCGGGTTTGAAGAACGCCGGCGCCACCTTCCAAAGGTGTATGCGAAGAAGTCTTCAAGGAGCTCCTCGGGAAGCTTGTAGAAGCTTTCACGCCGATGACATCGTCGTCCAAAACGAAATGCTCGAAGAGCTCGTCCCCGACCTCGAAAAGGTCTTCGCCAAACTCAGAGAATACGGGGTCAAGCTCAACCCCGAAAAATGCGTTTTTCGGGGGTCCGAAGGGAAGTTGCTCGGCTATTCTCGGAGCGGCATCGAGGCCAACCCCTCGAAAATCGCCGCCGTCACGAGCATGGGGCCGATTAGGATCAAATGCGTGCGGCTCACGGGCTTCGCGGCGCCGAGTCGTTTCATAGCCCTACTCGGGAGCGAAGCCTCCCCTCTCTACAATGTCCGGGCGCTTCTCTGGACCGAAGGCCCAAGAAGCCCTCGACTCCACGAAACAACTCCTTGCCCGGCCCGCCGTGCTCGTTGCTCTAGCGGCTAATGAGCCAATCCTTCTCTACATCTCGGCCACCTCGAAGGTGGTGAGCACCGCGCTAGAGAAGGAAGGGCACGCACTCAAGGTACGTTGTACTTCATCCTCACCGACACCAAAACTACTCACGGCCGAAAGTTCGTGGTACGCGCTTCACCCGACGCAAATTAACTCCACCCGGTGACCGCCGTCTCGGCATCCCCTGGGGGTCATCCGCAGCCCCGAGGTCACGGGGACGCACGGCCAAGTGGCGGTCGAGCTCATGGGAGCCGAAATCACGCACGCCCGGAGACGCCATCAAGTCTCGGGCTGCCGCGCACTTCATTGCCGAATGGACCGAGGTCGAGCGTGCCACCTAGGCCCGACGACATCGGGACCCTACACTTCGACGGATCGGTAAATACCTCTCCGAGAAAGGTGTGCATGAAATACCGATACGCCGCACTTCCCCGCGGCCAACAACGTGGGAATCTGGCGTTGGTGAACGGGCGACGACCAAGACGAGCCGGGCATCCCGCACCCTCGAGGTCCGGGAGACTCGAGCTCGTCAAAAACCAAGTCATGAAAGAGGTCGATCGTCAACCCGAAGATGGTCGCGCAACCGGAATCCGAGAACTTGAGGAACATTTCCACGGCCGGAGGTCAACCACGTCCACCGCAAACCTCAACAACGACGCCGACGCCCTCGCCAAGCTCGCCGGACCGCTTGGTTCCGGCTCCCTTCATGCACGAACAACACAAGCCTTCGAACACGGCTCAGAGGAGCCCGCCTGGAAGGTGCGAGCTCAGCCCCCGGCCGGACCCCATGGACACCGAAGGGTCGATGATACAAGGGGCTACGAGCTCTTCCGTGCGCCTCGGGCCGACTCGCGGGCCGGCTTCATCGACGGTGTCCCGCAGGCTGTGATGGGGAGCAAGGCGAGCCCCCGGGCCCAAGGAGCGCGACGGCCAGCCCGGGAGGGCTAAGGCTTTGCTCGTAGGGGAAGAGCTTCACCGACGGGGCAAACGGCATCCTACGTGGCCGCATCACCGACGAAGATGGTCGGGAGCTCGTCAAAGAAATCCACGAGGCGACGCGCCATCACGCGGCACACCACGGGCTCGTCGGGAAAGCTTTCCGTCCAAGGTTTCTCGCCGACCGCCGTCGCCGACGCCACACTCGAGTCGTCCGATGTTGCGAGGGCCGCGGTTCTTCGCCAGCGAGACACATCTCCCCCCAAGCCCTCCAAACGATTCCGCTCACCCGTGGCCGCCGCTGCGGGGTCTTGACATGGTAGGACCATTCCGGAGGACGGCCCAGAGGATACACGCATCTCCCTCGTCGCTATCGACAAGTTCTCCAAATGGATCGAAGTCATGCCCATCGCGATGCCGAGAGGAGACCGTCAAGTTCTTCACCGGCATTATCCACCGCTTGAGTCCCGAACTCGATCACCACCGACAACGGCACCAACCGTGGGGGAAGTCTTCATCGACCGTGCAAATGATCACGGCATCCGCGTCGACACGGCCGCCGACCCTCGGACCAACGGATGTAGAACGAGCTAATGGCATGATCCCCGCAGGCGTGAAGTCCCGCATCTTCGTCGAGAAATACGCCCGCCGATGGCTGAGTCGAGCTCCCGATCGGTGGGAGTCTTCGGCCACACCAAGCGGGCCACCTGACGAACCTTCTTCCTCCTCGTCTTCGGCCGTTCTTCCTACCGATCGAATCGGCTCACCCCGGAGCTCGGACCTTCGACGAAACAAAACCGCCGAAGACGCCGCGGACCAGCTCGGCGACGTCGTGACATCGCTCATCCACCCACCAAGTACCTTCCATGCGGCGCTACCACGAGCGACACGTCGGGGGATTCGTCGCGATCACGTCCCTACGACGAGTCCAAAGCCCGAGGGACAGGCACAAGCTCTCCGCGCCATGGGAGGGTCCCTTTATCATCGACCAAGTGTTGAGGCCGGCACGTACAAGCTCAAGGACCATCGAGGGGCGAATCCTCACCAACGCATGGAACATCGAACAGCTACGTCGCTTCTACCCTTAAGATGTATTTTGAAGTATCATAACTGTAAAAATTCAATAAGACACCGCCGATGCAAAGATACATGCAAGCATCTCGAATTCACGTCTTAAACTCTGCGAGCAATGACGGGCCTTCATCCTGACAAAGGCCGCCCTTGCTCTCCCGGGGCAAGGAATGGGGGCGCACACCCCATCGGTTTACTACACCAATTTTTCGCAAATTCTTCACAAAGATCACAACAACGAGCTCTCGCTCACGAGGCCGTGCTCCTTTTCCTTAACGTCTTAAAAACAACTAAGTCACGAGTTCGTCAACAAAAGGCATGGCGCGACGCTTATTCTCACACGCCCCGCGGCTAACGAAAAACGGCCCGTCATCCGACTTCCGAAATACGAACTCGTAAAAAAGTTGGAACAAAGACACGAGAATAGGAAAAGGAACACGAGTGATCTTCATTCCAAACACGAGTCCCCTTTAAATCCTTAACAATGATACCTCAACTACGAGGACTTAGAAACTAATCCGCAAAAAGGGGCTTGGCCCCGAGCTCCTACTTTTTACGCCTGAAGGAGGGTCCTCGTCCATCGCCCCCCGCGACGAAGTGCCGAAAGCCGGCTGGCTCCCTCCGTGATGAGTCCCAGGGACTCCCACCTCTCTCTCGTGGCGAGCTTATAGAGCTCGGCGGACAACTCCACGGGAATCGAGCTCGGCGGCCAGTGATCTTCCAGCGTCGTCGATACCCGGCGCCCATCCCGCCTTCACCGCCTCGACGTCCATTTTCGGATAGTGACAAGATAACGCCGACGGCCTTGTGGACCACCCGGCCGGCATACGGCACTACTGAGGCGCCTCCGCCGGGTCCGCCATCTCCTCAACACCGGAGGACGCATCCTCGGCCCGCGGTCGAGATCCTCGAGCGCCCGCTCGAGCTCGTCGCCTCCTCCGCGGGCCTCGGGGCACAAGCCCGAAGACGCAAGCTCCTCCTTCGCGTCACGAGCTCGACGGTGCGCCGCTTCAAGTCCGTCTCCTTCCCCTTCGGCGCGAGCCGGGTATGCTCCAGGGTGGCCTCGCGGGAGGCAAGATTCCGCTCCATGTCCGCAACGCCCCTCGTCGCCTTCGAGGGACTTCTCCTTCTCCCCTCGCAAGACAAGAAGACGGTCAATAACGTCACCACGACTCGATATACAGGGCGAGGATCGGTCGCCCGCTTTACCCACCCACAGCTCGGCGCCGTAAATTCTGGTTCTCCCTCGTTGAGCCGGTCCCTCCGCGCGATCGTCGCGTGGCGCCAGCACCACATTTCGGCGACCTCGCGATCATACGCCGAGGTCCCGCCGGCGAGGACAATCGCCCCAAATCTGGAGAAAACAAAAACGCAAGACGTGGGCGGTGACACTCACCCGCAAGCTCGGCCTCGCCCGAAGGCACTTTCGGCCCCCCGTCTTCTCCTTATGAAGGGCCTCCACCCTCCTTCGGCCCGCCGAGAGCGCGAGCTCCTTGTCCTCGAGCGGCGGTGGAGGGTGTCGAGCTCCTCCCGCATCTTCTTGCGCCGCCGCCGCGGGCGAGCCTGCCGCCTCCCGCCGAGCCGCCTCCCGCCGTGCGGCTTAAGGCTCCCCTTGTGCCGCCCGAAAGGCCCGGCCTTCCGCGTCCCGGCTCCGACGACGTCCTCCGTCCCGCGCAAGAAATTGATGCGACCGAGCTCTTCACTCATGTCCTTGTGCAGTTCAACGAGTTCCGACTCCCCCGCCCTCGAGAAAGGCGTGTCGGTCTCGGATGGAATCCCACACGCCCCGAAGAGCGCAAGCACATGAACAACTTTGGGAAGCGAAAAAGGAGAGAACACACGAGGCCATGACGATCTCGAACCCGCACAAGTCGGAACACGCACGCCGGGTCCTCGGTGGGCGCGGGCCACCGTCATCGGGTCGCCGATGTCATTTCCCCCGAACGCTCGCCGGCCGGCGCCGCCACCCTTCGACCCGACATCTTCGGGGCTAGCCCCGATGGACCCTCACCTCCTCGCAACCCCGGTCGCCTCCGCCGTCTCTCTTGCTGACGTCGATGCGGGGATCTCGGTGGCGGCCTCCTCGAATGAGCCACCGACTCCGGTCTTCTCCGGCACCTCGCCCATGGTCGGAATATCCTCGACCTCGCCGTCTCCTCTCCGGCGCCACCGGGATCTCGGGTGGCCTCGGCCCCTAACGGGCCGGCGGAGTCTCACGATCAAGTCCCACCATCGACGCCTCGCGCCCACGCCGTTCTTGGCGGGGCAGGCCCTGGAGGAGCTCGGCACCACCCATGAACGGGACCCACCGCCATCATCCGGGACCCCCGTGAGTCGCGCCTCACAGCCCCGTCGCGCTCGTCGCCATGGACGTCGTGTCCCCACCGCCACGGCAGCCCCCGAGCCTCGCCAAACCCTACACTCAACTCGCGAGGCTGGAGCTCGTCGCTCCTCGAAGAGCTCTCCATCGCCGGGCCGGAGCTCGCGTCGGCCGAGGTTTCCACTCGTCAGGGCGCTTCTCCACGCCGGGTCGCCCGCAACGCCAATGACAACTAAGACCCACGCCGCGCCGCCACGACCGTAAAGGGGGAAGAGAACTCACCGCCGATATTCGCGCTTCAGCGGTGGCTCAGCCCGGACCCTCGGGTGACTCCGCCTCGAGGAACCCGCCCCCTCGACGCCGGACACGGCGCCGCCCGAGGTCGGGCGCCGACTCCTCCTCGGCCAACCCGTCGCCTTCCGCATCAAGCTCGGAGCCCCGATGAGTCCCGATCTCCTCGGCTACCTCGCGACGACGGAGGGACCACCCGGTGCCTTCGCCTTCCTCCTCCCCCCGCTTCCGGCCGCCGACGAGCCCGTTTCCTGGGCTCTCGGTCGGCCTCTCACCGCCCCCTCAGGAGGGGGAGGGCGAACCAAATGACTTCACCGCCTACCGCAAAAAACGCAAGCTCATCCTCCGGAACTCAAAAGCGATAAGTAGGCAACCTCGAACAAACAAGAAGTGTGAGCTCTTACCCGCCCGCAGATCCGCATCGGGGAGAACTTGGGGGCTCCCGGGCCTCGCACCCGTCTGCGTCGGTAGTTATCCACTATTCCACCGCAACGGTGCGCGGACCGCCACCCATCTCCCGACCGCCGCGCCGCTGGAGCGGCACCGGCCGCTTCGCGCACCTCGATGATATGGTTCACGGACCGGCCGCGACCAACGCCACGGCCTCCACCGCCTCGGGACGTGATCGTCCCACGCCACGACTTGCGGTGTCGAACGTCTTCCCAAAGGTACCAGGATGGTCGGGTCGCCTTGAGGTAGAACCACTCCTCCCTCCACCCGGGGTTTGCCGTCCACCACCACCTTCCCACCGAAGAATCGGATCGTGGACGCGCAATCGGACCGCACCTCGGGACCTCCGTCGCCGCTCCCCTTCAAGCCCCGGGATCTTGGCATAGACGAAGTGCCTGGGAGAGCTCCCCGCTGGGGGGAATCCAACCATCCTCGCCGTGAGCCCGCCCGCTCGGCGTCGGAGTCGGAGCCACGCCCCGCACCCGCTCCACGTCGGAAGGCGCCACCACGGCGGAGGTGGGAGGATCCAAGCCTCCGTCGCCGGCACGGAGCCCGCGACGAGGCCCTTGAGCTCCAGTTCTTTGCTTGGTCGCCCGTCGAGCGATGCCATGTCCCATCTTGCGCTCGCGGAGGCGGATCAGGCGAACAGGGAGACGGAGAAGTAGATCCGAGCAAAGAAGTATGTCCTCTCCCTCTCTTTCTATCTTTTTTCTCTCTCCGCTCTTTGGCTTTACGTAGAAGGAAGGGGAAGAAAGGTGAATCCGCCCGATCTCCGCCTATTTATAAGGCCCAGTGCGACGGATGCGTCGAGAAGGAACCGTCGGGGTGGGGCCCACGCCGTCGCGTCCCACGCGCAACAGCTATCGCCACAACAACCCACGGTCGCCATCCGAGGAAGTCCGGCCGCGCGGCAAAGACTAATGGGATAACTCCCGCCAACGGGAAAAATTCCAACGGTAAAAATCCCAACGGCTATTTTTACCGCCACGAGAGCTCCACCGCGAGCTCGGCGATAGAGCTTGATACACGAGCTCGCCATCCTAGGGGTTCTAAGGCGGCCCGGCAAAGACAAGGGCTCGGCGGCGCCCCAAACACCACGAGTGAGGGACGCTAAGGCAAAAGCGGCACCGACGACTCTTGCCCCGGAACTCGAGCAGACTCGGGGGCTTTCGCCTAAAGCGTGTTCGGGTCGCCAAAGGAAACAAAAAGACGACTTGGGTTATCCTCCACGAGCGAGGAGGACCACGAGTCCACGGGCTCTTCGAGCGAGCCCGGAAGCCCACCGTAAAGTCGCGCCTTTGGAATATGAGGTCGGCCCGCCGACCACATCGAACGAGCTCGAGCTTGACCTCCCCGGACCACCCGCTATCAACTCACCGAGCACTCGGTTTTTCGCCAACGTAAAACCAAGTCCGAGGCTCACCCCCTTTACGGCCTCGTGCATAAACGGGGAAAGCACACACGATAGCCTATAAAAGCCTCCACGCGGACCTCCGTCCTCCTCGCGGAGCCTCGGGGACTACCGCGGGTTCGCTCGAGCACACCGTGGGGATCACGGGGCATCACCGAGACGAAACCCAAGCAAAGGGAGAGACACGGGGCTACTGCAGACTGTCGAACGGCAAAAGACGCCGAACTCGCCCGCCCCTCCGTCCGAGGTGTTACGGACACATCACCATCGCCAAGATTGTCCCACGCCCCGTCAACGTCGGGTCCGATCGCCCAACGAGCTCGAGGACCGCGACTAACCACGGTCGAGACCTCGGCCATGCGGGACAAAATTGGTACCTAACCCTTACGCCTTCATTGTTCATAAAAGCATACATACATATAGGCACGAGTGCATGAACCCGCAAGGAAACTACAAAAACGAAAGGGCAAGAGGGTCCTCCTTCCACGGCGACGACGTCCCACGGCCTCACCGGAGCAAAGCCCTGCGATCGAAGCGTCTTGCGGTCCTTTGTCGAGCTTGAGCTTGGTGATGACCTTGGAGGGGTGGATGCCCACGTTGGCGGTGGAGCCGTTCACCTTCTCGCCCTTTCGTTGTCGAGCTTGAGCTTGGTGGCGAAGACCTCGGCCAGACCGGAAGCGCCGCCGCCCGGACTCGGCGGGCTACTCTTACGCCAGCGGGCGTCGAATGTTGGCCTCCGCAGTGACCTCCGAACTCCTCGACGTCGGCACAAAGCTGCCCGCCGAGTCTCCATCCGCAAAACCACGGATCCCGCCCAGTGGCGCCGGTGAAGACGCCATCACTGAGCCGGCTCCGACGGGCGCCGCGGCGGCAAGAACTGCGGGAGCCGCTCTCGTGGCGATCCGCCTCTTCCGTGTAGCCCTCGATGGAATTACAAGGATCAGCGAGCGGACATCAACTCAAAAGACCAAACAGGGAAGGGGAGACGGCTCACTGCGGCGAGCCGGTCGGCATTCGCGCCAGCGAGCTCTTCCAGGGGTGTCGATGAGCGCCGCCCCTCATCACTCCTCGACCGCGGCACGGCCCGAGTTCGGGCTCGCGAGCTTATCCGCCTCCCCGGGCGGAGGCGAGGCGCGCGGAGGCGGGCGGAAGAGGCATGGCCCCGGCGGGCGGGATCGGCCCGCCGACGCATGTTGCGCCGGAAGACGAATCCCCTCCCGCGGCGTGGCCGGCCCTCCCTCCCGGCCTCCCCGCAAGACCCTTGACCCTCCATCCGTCGAGCGAAGGTGGCTCCGAGGGGGGAGGGGAAAGGCGCGGAGGGAAGAAGACGAATGACCTCCATGACCCGAGCCATTGTTTTATAGCCGGTCGCGAGATTCACCTCCCCCACGCTGGGGCGCCCGGCCGCTTCCCCACGATCTCCACCCACGATGCACGATTCGCGAGCCGCCGCCAATGACGGCGACTGCTCAATCATCGTTTCTTCCCAAGGAGCCGTCACAAGGCCGCCGCAACGACCACGAAGCCGCTCATTGGAAAATCCACTAAGGGAGAGCGGGCTCTCCCGATGGCTCCCGAAAGCACCCATACCTCGAGGTCGACCGACGCCAATCGGGGCGAAGGAAGGCGAAGCTGGGGATCGATCAAGACAACAGGTCGAAGGGCTCACAACAACACAAAAGCCTCCGCGAGAGCTCACAGCCTCCTGAGCCTCGGGGGGAGAACTACACCGCGGGTGCGCTCAAGCACCCACGACCAAAACATTACTAACCCCCGCTCCAAGTGGCGCCAAACGGGACATTTGAGAGAGATCTCCTCTCTCAAATGCTCGGGGGCTGCCGTGGGGGATCAATATTTTGGATGACCCCAAACCAGACCCTCGACATCATGTCTCGGCAACCAAGGACCTCTCCTCCACCCATGGTCGCCCTACGGCCAGAGCAGATACGGCCGCACAGCTCTTTCAATGCTCTTTCCGCCTCGCCGAGGTCTCCGTCGTCGACCTTTTTCGAATGCGTGCTCGAGCTCTCGACGAGACCTCTTCTATCGCCGAGACGGCCCCTTCAAGTTTGTGCGCTAGAGCTCTCCGGGGACGACCTCTCTCGGTCGCTCGAGCTCGAGCTCGGCGAACCGCTCAACAAACGCCCCGCTGAGGCTCGTCCCCCCGGGCGTCACGCGGAAGACTCCAAATCGGAGGTTGGCCAACCACTCCCACGGCGACACACCGTGGCCATGCGGAGGCACGCGGTGGCGGAAGGCCCGGGCCGTCTTTGCCCCGATGACTCCAACGGTCCCACAAGGCGCCGCAGTGCACGGCGACGGCGCATACCTCATCCACGGCATGGACACCCCCCGCCGACGGACCGATTCAACCACGATTGGGGTCGGTCGACCCTCTACCGCCACCGACCGGATTCGCGCGTGGCGGCGGCGACCAATTTTGGCATCCAAGGCCGTCAAGAGCTCAAGAGAGGGCCCCTGGCCAACAAAGAGCTCGATCCGAGAGCTCGATCGTCGATCCCTCACAACTTTCCGCCATCATGACCGGAGACGCCGCACTACCCGTTCCATCGTCGGCGACATGGGCACCCCATACCGAAGGGGACGGCTTCCAACCACGGTCAAGGACGAGGCGACGCATGACCACCGCCCATGCCCCGACCGCCATGTACGGCGACGACCCCGCTCTCCGCGGCATCCAAGGCCGCCGAGCTCTCGAGGTAGCTATTGGCCAACCCACGAGCTCGCTCGAAGAGCTCTTCGCCCCGACAAGCACACGTATCATATTGTTCCACCTACCCCCGCCCCAACTCGGAGAGCTCACATGTTCTATCCCCCTTGCTACTATAAAAGGAGGGGTAGGGTTTTCGATTAGGGCAAGCAAGCAAAGAAGAAGAACAACGCACCCGGCTCTTCTCACACCTCGCATCCTCACTCTCATATATTGGCACTTGCCTCAATCATAGAGACTTGGGAGCCCGCTCCCCTCGCTCGCGCCTCCGCTGTACGCACCCCGTATTTGAGCTCTGATAGTGAACACACTCGGACTAGGAGCCCGACTTTGCCCTCGAACCAGAGATAAATCCCGTGTCATTGTCTCCGAGCCAGCCATTCGGAGTCCGCACTAGCCACCATTACTGTGACGGTGGTATTAGACCACGACAAATGTGGTTGGCGATAGACGACGATACGACCCCATTCCCAAATCCGAAGCATTTACAACCGCCTACCACATTCATATGATCCTGATCAGCCGCCTCAAGCTCCATGTGCATGGAGTGAGACTCGATCTGGCCGGCTGACGCGCACCATTCCTCCCGGCCGTCCAATCAATCTATTCCCGTATCGTTGTAGTAAATATTTCCGAAAAATGTCGAGAGGAGAACCGAACAAAGCACGAAAAAACAACAGAGAAATTCAGAAAATTGCAAGGACCGAAGCTCAAGCAAAGCTGGAAGCCTGGAATACATGAGAAAAAATCACTGGTACTGTATTATTAACCATTCAACTCTTTTTCTTTCCGGCACAGATTATTCTTACAAACACTTGGAGACCGACAATGTCAACTTGTAAAGCTCTTTTTCTTTTGAGCAAAGACTAGCTACAACAAAAACACATGAGGAGTGAAATCAACCGAAATTTGACCATATCAGAGAGTAATTAATTCATAATTACTCCAGCGCAGAACATGATTACGTCAACATACACAGGCTTGGAAGGGAGCATCGCGTGTCCAAATTTCGCAGCCGCACCTGCATGCACACCTTCTTCTTTCAACTCGACGTCGACGACGGAGATCTCTCAATCAACGCCCACCGCCACCAGCACCCGCACCCGCACCGGCGCCGCCGCCTGCTCCCGCGCCCAACCCGACTCCGACGCCGACGCCAATGCCGATGCCGAGGCCGCCCCCGCCGCCTCCGCCAAGACCAACGCCGTGTCCAAGGCCGCCGCCGTGCCCAAGGCCTCCTCCGGCACCGCCACCTAGACCGCCTCCACCACCGAGGCCACCTCCGCCTCCGCCACCAAGACCGCTGCCATGACCGAGTCCTCCGCCTGCTCCACCACCGAAGCCGCCGCCGGCGCCACCGCCCATCCCACCGCCACCACCACCGCCCATACCTCCGCCGCCGCCACCACCAAGGCCGCCTCCTCCTCCAACGCCACCGCCTGCTCCACCGCCGAATCCTCCTCCGGCACCACCGCCTAGTCCACCTCCACCACCACCGCCCATGCCGCCGCCGCCTCCACCACCAAGCCCGCCACCTCCGCCAGCCCCGCCTCCCATACCACCACCGGCTCCAAAGCCTCCACCCTTACCTCCTCCAAGCCCTCCACCTCCACCGCCACCCATGCCGCCGCCGCCGCCGCCACCAAGCCCGCCACCTCCGCCAGCCCCGCCTCCCATACCACCACCGGCTCCGAAGCCTCCACCCTTACCTCCTCCAAGTCCTCCACCTCCACCGCCACCCATACCGCCGCCTCCACCGCCACCAAGGCCGCCACCACCGCCGGCTCCACCACCAACACCGCCACCCGCTCCGAATCCTCCTCCCGCGCCTCCTCCGAGTCCACCACCGCCACCGCCACCCATTCCACCGCCGCCGCCACCACCAGCTCCGCCTCCGACGCCACCACCAGCGCCAAAGCCGCCGCCTTTGCCACCACCACCTCCGAGTCCACCGCCTCCTCCTCCTCCAAATCCACCACCGCCACCACCACCAAGCCCGCCTCCTGCACCACCTCCACCTCCGACGCCACCACCAAAGCCTCCTCCAGCACCCGCGCCACCTCCACCACCGAGGCCACCACCTCCTCCACCACCGAGCCCGCCGCCACCACCAAGGCCGCCACCAGCTCCACCTCCACCTCCGAAGCCTCCACCGCCTCCAAGTCCGCCACCACCACCGCGGCATCGGCCGAAGCGGCAGTCACGGCCAAACGGTCCACGTCCGAAGCGCGGGCCGCGTCCGTAGCCGCCTCTCGGGCCACGATCAAAAGCCTGGACCACGGCCGAAACCCCCGGAGGCGTACCTTGGGTCGTCGTAGTCATGGTCGAAGCGAGCACGAACAGAGCATGTCAAGCAGAGGAAGGCGATAAGGAGCAGAGCGCAGGTAGGCTTCCTGGCCATCATCGCCATGATGGGATGGGAATGGTGGCAATGGCTAGCTAGCTGGATTAGCTAGCCACTGATCGGTGTATGTGTTCCTGAGGTGGAGTGCTTAATCTTGCCTGATTTGAAGTTGAGAGCTCGTATGCTTTATATAGGGGAAGGGACGGGAGTGGAAGTGGAAGGAACTCTCTGATGAAGTGTGAAGAGTGAGGCGACGAAGTGACTGCTATGTCAACACTCAGCAATGTTGACTATCAACTGCATGTGAGTTGCCGCGTTTTGGACAGGTGAGAGGCAAGGAGAGCATTAAAGTGTTGTATTGCATGCAAGGTGCTCTTTGTTTATGATATTGTTTGAAGAGACCTTGTTTGAAAGATTGCTCATCAAATTTTCTTCTCCATTCAGTAGAGCTGGAGCAGTATGTAGCTTAGCACAGTAAAGGGACAGACTAGTGGCAAAATGTGATTAGACTACCAGACCGTTGAATGCTTGGCATACTAGAATGCATGACAACCTTCTATCGAAGTGTTATTTGATCAAGAGACAGACTAGTGGTAAAATGTGATTAGACTACCAGACCTTTGAATGCTTGGCATACTAGAATGCATGACACCCATCTATCGAAAGTGTTATCGGATGCCATTGGGAATTTGGGCAGTACTTTCTCCGTTCCAAATTGTAGTTCACTTTTGGGCGTAGTTCATTTTGGCTTTTCTAGATACATTGATTTTTTAGTTCACTTTGGCTTTTCTAGATACATTGATTTTCAAAATCAATGTATCTAGAAAAAACCAAAGTTAAATTTTTCAACGTAGGGAGTACTTGGCACTGCAGGATACCAAACATTTTACAGCTATCGGATCAGAGTTCTCTGCTCAGTGTTCTACTGTACTGTTGTAGACTAATAATAGACCAGTTATACAATGCAGCATGCATGTGCTCAACACTCACTATCTGCATTGTCCAAATATGCTTTAAAGTTCGTGCTACACACTTCTCTCTCTAAGTGTTCAACGTTTTTTTTTCCTATGTATCAGCACACTCTCTTCTAGTGCACACATCTTAATCTTGCGAATTGAACGGTTCAAATAGTGCGTGCTGAACACGTAGATAATGTCCAAGCTTTGCGTGGCCTGCACTCTATGCATCACCGGGTGCGAGTATCGCGAGGAGTTTTCATGAAGCATCAGCGATTACGCGAGAAACTAAAGAAAATAAATCCAGTTTCTGCAACCCAATCTACAAACTACCGTACTCTTGGGCCGGGCCAGGATATGTACGTCATAATGTGTGCCCGGCAATAGGGCCAACTGGTATGCATTGATTTCCACCAATAATCTCTCGATCCAGAGTTTGACGAAGTCGACATGCATCCATATACACGAGGAAAAAGTCTACTTTTGGTCCCTTAATTTTTGCGAAAAAGTCTAATTTTGGTCCCTCAACTCCAAAACCGGACAAAAACGGATCCCTTAACTTTTCAAACCGTGTAGATTTCGTCCCTTGGCGGGTTTGGGCCGGCTGGTTTTTCACAAGAACTCGGTTTTGCTACAGTGACTCTGGTTTCGTTTTTCCCTTTTCTTATTTATTTAAATTTGAATCTTTCAAAAATCATAGTAAATCACGGAAAAATCATAAAATAGAAAATCCAATTTTGTTGGACTCCACATGAGTAGAGCTACGCAATGAATATATAATATGGTATACTTTAGTACAAAGTTTTTACTACAAGGTTTTGTCTTTTTCTTTTTTATTTATTTCAGCTCAATCTTTAAAAATCATAGTAAATTACAGAAAAATTATAAAATAAAAAATTCAATTTTGTTGGACTCCACATGAGGCGCGCAATAACACGATGCGTAGTTCTTGTGGCTCTTTAGCCGGGTTAGGTTACCTAGGTTTCTTTGTCTTTGACTGCGTCGCGTCGTACGCGAGCCGTGAACCCGATCGATGGATCCCGGCCAATGAATTAAATAGTACACCTATATATCTTTATTGTGTAAATATGCTCATGTGGAGTCTAGCAAATTTGGTTTTTCAATTTTTATGATTTTTATAATTCTTTTATGATTTTTTAAATATTGAGTGAAATAAATAAAAAGAAAAAGGCAAAACTTTCATAGAAAAAAATTTATATTAAAGTATATCATATTATATATTCATTGCGTAGCTCTACTTATGTGGAGTCCAACAAAATTAGATTTTCTATTTTATAATTTTTACGTGATTTACTATGATTTTTGAAAATTCAAATAGAAAATAAATAAGAAAAGGGAAAAAAAAAAGAAACCACGGCCACTGCGATAAAACCGGAGTTACTGTAGCAAAACCACCGGTCAAACCCGTCGAAGGACGAAATCTGCATGGTTTGAAAAGTTGAGGGGACTGTTTTGTCCGGTTTGAAGTTGAGGACCAAAATCGACTTTCGCAAAGTTGGAAAGACCGAAAGTAGACTTTTTCCTATACACGACTACACTTGAACAGTCAGATGGACGAACCCAACTATAGCAAACTGCAGCAATTTAAAAAGTTATATTTTGGTTGTTTCAAATTTTTTTTTTGAAATTTGGCACATCCATAGCGCACGCAGATGCAAATTCACTTCTGAAAAATTCATAAAAATAACAAATTTCAGGTGCTAAAACACAAAATTCAGATGGATCGATCCACAGAGGGCACGCCTCGCGGTCGGTTGCGGCTGCGTTTGCTGCATGGAAACCGGGGCAGGCAGGGTTCTCTTCTGTGACCCTGGTGGCCGCCCGCCGCATTGGCATGGCACGCACGCGGCTTTGCCGGTGGCTAGCAGATAGGAGCAGTTATGCCGCATTGAAGGCTCTCTCAGATCAGATCCGCCATGGTCGTCTGTCTGTCCCTTCGACGGTTCGACGCCATTGATGTCCATGTTGAATCGTTCATGGTGCCTGTGCCTCAGTCTGAAGAGATCGATCGAACAGCATCATATCAGCTGAGTGGCTTATCTGCCAACCAGGCCACGGAGAAGAGAACCGACAGTGGTCCCGGCCTTCTCCAGCTTTGTCAACGGAGGTTGACTTCCCTGCCAGGCTTTGCTCGGTCAGCCACGCTTGTGCTTCTCCTGGTTCATCGATCATGTCAGTCACACAGAAGCACTGGCCCTGCTTGGAGCTGCAACGCCCGAACCGATAGAAGAAGGCTGCAGTGTATACGAGTAGATGATACCGATATACGAATACGAACGCCTGACAATAGAATCGATGTTCGCCGTATCAGGATTAGGACACATAGGAGGGAGATTATATTCCTTTTCTTACACATATGGGCCGGGCGCTCGGTGCTTCATGATATCCGTAGTTAATTTCACAATGATATCCGTAGTTAATTTCACATGTTTCCATTCCAGCATTTTGCTAAATATTTTTTCTGTCTCCAACCAAAAGGTCACAACAAGGTCATCTAATGTTTGTGACTCCACTCCTGTAGTAGGAACTAGGAACACAATTCTGCAACAGCTCCTATTGGCTATTGACTCCGGGATGTCCAAAGCAGCAGCAAATGGGGACATAACCAGCGAACATTAGAAAGTTTTACAACTGGTAACATGACAGATGCACATGAAACAAAGGTAAAACCATTGTATGAAGGTATCAAGTGAAGGGAAAAAAAACCCTACAGCAACAATTTATAAGGCTAACTAAACTATATATATAATGTATCATATCTCAATTAAAGGTTACAACCAAGAAGGCTGGATACCTGGAGAGGAATTAAGGAACAGGAAAACAAACATAGAAAAAGAAACTGGCCATGAAACTGATGAAATACTGTGCAGCCATAATTCAAAAACTTGAAAGCAAGCGGTTTGACTCTGAATAAGACCAAATTCAGTTCCTTAAGAAATTCATCTTGCAGTTCTGCACATTTGGCTTAAGAAATCCATTTATGGGCTAGTTGTTGATGTATTTCTCCTTTGGTGAAATAATTGCCATCTAAGTACTGAATCTTCCCTATGAACAACTCATGATAAACTTTCTAAAGGGAATCCCATGGTTATCCAGTTTTTTCCATTAAGTATGTGAACCTTTACACAGAAATTTAGGACTTCATGTTTTCCATGTAAAATATTTGATCAATTAGAGTTGTAAGTGCATAGCTGAACGAGAACTCCAGTCTCCAGATGCTCAAATCACACCAAAATCTTCACCTTTTCAGTTTATTTCAAAATGCTTAATGAATTAGATTGAGTATTTACAGCTTAAGATTATTCCCGACATTTTCGGGCCCCCTCTACATGTTGTACAAAAGAACAACACAAGAAATTCAACTACAAAATCGTCCCACTCACTCTCGTCAAATGGCCCAGGCGAAGATGAAGTGGGTGCCGTGACACTTCGGCGATTTCACATTCTTCTTTGAAAATATGTTGACCTTCTTGTCAAAAAGGTTGGAGAATATCTTCGTGTTCTTTTCCTCTGATGTATTCTTCTCATCCTTTGGAGACATCTTCTTCTCATCCTTTGTTGTGCGCTTCCAGAGTGGCGGACGATCTTTGGCCATAAAGTTGAGCTTCAGCTTGAAGCGGTTTTTATTGTCAACAGACTTTTCATCAGGTTGCTCCATAATCTGAAGAGCTTCTTCAGGGTGGGTTACTATGGCTTCCATTGTCTCGTACACCTGGCGAGCCATCAGTGTGTCACACTAAACCTCAACTGCAGTATCACAATTTCTGGATGGATAAATAAAAGCAGAATACCTTGCAGATCTCATCTAGCTCATCTTTTGACATGTCATCGTGGTAAATGCCAACTATGTAGTCCTTACAATCGTAGAATAATTTTGACAGATTGCTATCTGCTGCTTGAACTGATTCTGCTGCCACAAAGCATACAGAAAGCTGGTATTCACAAATAGCAATCAGTAAGGCAATATCATGTGTCATGAGATAAGTAAGATCTCAGCTAGCTATAATATTAGACTAAAACAAAGGGGGTGGACATTATTTAATTTAACTTACAATGACACCAAGTAGCTGCTCAAACAGTTTTGATGGCTCGATAACTTCCAACGCGTCAAAGATGCTTTCCCTGAAAGGTATTGTTCCATCATAATTTATAACAGGTGTCAAGATTCAACACAGTAACTAGTCAATATATTTTCTACTCACACAGCTAAATCTTCATCGTATATAGGATTCTGCTCAACAGCAGGAATTGGTTTTGCAGCCTCCCACAGTTCCTTCCACAAGTTACCTTCTAGATAACCACGGCACATTAAATTAAAATACTTGGATTGCTTATCTGGGCACATGCAGAAGAGATAGTTATTAGTTCACCTTTTGTTTGCATTCTATCACTTAACCGCCCACGTCTAGATGAGCCTTCCCCGACTGCGGTACTGTTTGCAGCACAATCCTCAGACCAATCAGGTGGAGAGTGCCATCTAACAAAGTCTTCCAGGACACAACCAGGATTTGCTGCCTGTTATGAAAAAGGAATTGCTTGTTTAGGAAGTTCCATTTAACAGCATTGTATTCTCTGAGAAGAAGGGCTTTAAACTTGCCTTGAAAGCCTGCATATCTGATAGAAGTTGAGAGCATCCAGCACCAAGACTGAGAACAATAAAAAGCATAACAGACATCGTTTATTACTTAACAAGTATAACAATTGTATTGACAGAAATGGAGATATAGGACAGCATCACACAAGGATCAGATTTGCAAAAGGAAGCAGTTACCAAAGACCCCCAATAAAAAATGGGTTATAGGGATAAGTATTGAACTATGAATACTGTCTTAGATTTAACTAGTGGTGTTCCAGAAGTACAGTAGTACATAAGAAAACTTGACGTACCTTCCTGTCCGTAAAACTAGCTCCTCTGTTTCTTTTATAAGCTCTGCTGTCATGATGGGGCCTTCCTGAAGACAGGTTATGGCAGATTCAGAAATAATGAAAGGAAGCATTATGGAAAGATAAGCTCTAAGTCTGGAAAACCAACAGAGCATCTTACCTGCAGTGTCGGGGGAATAGATAGGCTCACCAGTTTCCAGTAATGTTAAGTTCTCAGATGGCCGATCAGCACCAAGTCGAAGGACATAATCACCAGTACTATCTCTTGCATACATCTCGCTGTCAGGAGACATCCCTTTTGACAACCTGGGTTCTGATTTATCAATACTTGCCTGTTTTAGCAAGGAATCGAGTGACTCTTTAGCTGCTTTCCTTCGCTTTTTCCTGGCAATGCAGCAATTTACAACTTGGATCTCCTGATGTAGTAAACAAGAATTCAAGTCTGGAGCTGCCTCCAGTGGCATTCGAGGCACAGGTTGCCAATCGGACCATAGTTTCCTCAACTGCATGTAGAGTAGAAAAAACAATTGTGTTTACATTTTATTGATTATCCACATTTAATAAGTCAGTACCATTATCATTTTATTCTCCTGGGAAGAAAATTAGTTCGTCATATGTTATAACTTTATGTGACATGCCATGAGTTCATGACAAGGTAGTCTTTCTGAACGGTATAGCCAAGATACACCAATTACAAGGTAGTTTCCTAATTTATGAGGAGCAATTTACCCACATACTACCCACCTCAAGAACAACTGACTGCCAAAAAAATGCCATCTTGTGCACAGAACTAATGCTTCCAATAACCACTGCTAAATGATGAATAAAACTTCCAGGTGGTGCACCATGTAGATCCTTCGACAAAGATCTTGAATTAACCAATTCAGGGAAACATTGGCGTCCTTCGAATGAAAACTGTTCCTCTGAAAAAAAAATCATGTATCATAATTTCTAATGACAATGCAAACTAACATCCTCAGCATGTCGAATAAAGCATACCTAATTTGAACAAGGAGTACATCAAAGATTGAGTTTCTTCATCACCTAAAAATTCGAGCTCGATCTTTCTTCCTTGTCGCGTCGAACAAGTGATTTAACAACGGACAGGCTCAAGCCTCCCTTATCTTTCAGCAATTGGTCTCCAGTATACCTCATATCACTCATTGACTTGAAACTTTTCCCATTTCTACAAGAGCACAACATGATTTATACATTTCACATGCAAAATATTAAAAATAACCAAAATTAATCCACTCATATATATAGGAAGCTTATAGGACACGCGAATCGCAAAATGATGCAACTATGCTTGCAGAACTGAATGTACTCTTACTCTAAAAATAAAATGGACAAATGGTATTCTAAGAATAGAAAATTTAATATGATAATGTAACTTATTTTAAAAACAGTTCCATATATTTTGAATATTAAGTACAGTATGATGGACAGGGTGCACTGCAATGCTTGCAAGGGAACATGAACTTACTCAATGGCAGACACCAGTTGTTTAACTACTGATGCTGGAGGAAAGGTCAGCTTTGTTGAACAACTTGATTCTGTTGGTATGCTTGAGCAATCCTCGCTCCCTGAGGGGCTTACTTCTAGGACCTGGAACCACGGTTTTGAGTAGTAGCATACATGAGGATCCAGCTGATTAAATAGCCAATTTGTATTTATAACAAGAAATGAAACGAATTAGAGAATTTAAGCATTCAACAAAGAGGCCTTCCGTGGACTTAACAGGAAAAAAAAGGTTTCCATACTAACAACAGAACCATAACCATACATATCATCCCCCGACTGTTCGCGCAAAAACTCAATATCCAGCCCAATTCACCAGAACTGAATGTTCCATTTGACTGTGTTTAGCACACCCAACTGCCCCAGTTAGGCATAAAAACTGCTCAGAAGAAGCTCAGCACACACAGCCATATGCTTCCATGGAATTCAGACCCTGGAGCTTTGACAAAGCCCAATACAGAAGTGACAGGGTAACTACTACTAACTGAAAGTTCTCAATTTTCTAATCCCCTACAAAGCTTGAATTCAGAGCCTCACAATTCTGCTGCAGACCACTCTGAGAACAGAGAAGCACACAAGCAAGCAACAGTTCAATTGCCCGAACAGCAACACTTCCATCACAAGTCGATTGATTCACCGCCACTAAGACGGATATCGTCAGTGACGAGATGCCACCAATTACACATCACCAATTGCTTCCCCACAAGTGGATGGATTCAGCACCGAACTCACCGTCTCGTCAGTACCACCAATCCACCATGACAGCGCGAGCACCGGACTGAATGAAACAAAGTCCAATTGGACGAGCAGAGTGACAGGAACCCGTACCTCATCACGCGGCGACGGCGGCGGCGGCGGCTTCACGTCCAGCTCCCGGCCCGTGGCGCCCACTTCAGCCTCCCGATCCAGGGACGTCCTCGGCGATGGCGCCCTGCTCCGCCCGCCGAATCCATCGGCATCTGCTTCCCCACCCACCACACCCGATCCCCAGCAGGAGCTCATCAGATTCGGACGCGGAAGCGAAACAGCGAAGGCGCGAGGACCCCGCGCGACGCGACGGGGGCACGCCGGCAGGCACGCACGTACGTACCTCGGAGGTCGGCCTTGATGTCTGTGAGCACGCGGGCGGCGGCGGAGTGGATCGCGGTGCGCGCGCGCGACACCAGCGACTGCGCCGGCGCCGGCGCCGACGAGGCGGGCGCGGGGCGGCGGCTGCTCCATGGTGTTGGTGTGGCCTACCTGGCAGTGGGCGCTGGCATGCGGCGGAGGAAGGGGAGCAGCCGGAAGGGAGGAGGAGGCTTGGATTTTGATTTTAAAACTATGTCGCGCCCGTGCGTTCTTCTTGGGATAACTAAATTTTATATAAAAACGGATAGATCGCATTGATAAGATAATAATGTTGTGAAACTAAAAACATAGATCTCACCATGCCGCCATGTTGAGTCAATGATTCGCGCCAAAGGCTGCCATAGATCCTCGGGCGAGTGCGGCAGGGCACGAGGGAGAGCCGTTGTTGCTCGACGAAGTTGTGGCCACCCCCTTGGAGCTCCCGCCCGATGAAGACGTGCTAGCATCCGGCGCGATCGCGGCACAATGACGGGCTCGGCAACGTGGTGGCGTCCGGTGGATCGTTGGTCCTTGGCATGGCGAAGCTCTACCTATCTTTGGGCGCGGCGAATGGCGGCGAGGCCGTGACGTCTATGACGACCGCCCAGCGGCGCGCGTAGCCGCCCGAGGCGGCGGGAGGGCGGCGGGAGGGAGCCGCCCGATCGCCGTGGATGGGGATGTCCGGCGGTCGCGGGAGTCGTCGGCTGCCGCAGTCGGCGGGTCCTTGGACGAGCCGCCGAGGGCGTCATGACGTCCGCAATGGTCGGGCGGCGCTAAGGCGAGTCCCAACGTTGGAGGGTAGCCGGGCAGGGCGTGAGTGCGTCAATGGCGACCGGCGATGGGAGCGCCCCATCACGTTGAGGGCGTGGGTGGGGGAGGGAAGGCCGGCCGCGGTGCGGCCGTTTGCACATAGGGGCGGAGGATGGGTCTGCCAGGGAAACTTTCACAAATCGAGAGATTTTTGTTGCCCGACGTCGGGCACGCCTTGCGGCTATGACATTTGTATGAGAGATGGAAGTTTCGTGGCTATTTGTTTCCATTTACGGAGGAAAAGATAAGAGAGAAAATTGTGTTAGCCATGCGTGCATGATTAATGCGGATTGATTTTTTTTTTTTCCTTTTGAAATTATCGCAAGAAATGGAAAGGGAAGGTGGCATTAGCCATGCATGCATGATTAATGACCAATCATTTTTTTTTCCTTTTGAATACAAAAAAGGAAAGGGGAAGGAGGCATTAGCCATGCATGCATGATTAATGACCAATCAATTTTGTTTCCTTTTAAATTTGTTGCAAGAAAAGAAATAAGGAAGGAGGTGTAGCCATGCATGCATGATTAATGATCCATCAATGTTTTCTTTCCTTTTCAATTTGTCGCAAAAAAGGAAGGGGAGGAGGTCGGGTGTGGTTTCGCATGGGGAGATGGGCGAGCCAAACCAAAAGTCGCACCAAAAAGTGTCGCACGTTTTGTTTTTTTTATGTTGTAGAAAATGGGATTTGGTAGTGGCAGGGGTGGAATTTCTGGGCGAAATTTTTGGGGCCGTCCGATCCGGCCGGGCTCGGCCGTTGGATGCCGTGATGGGGCGGCAGCGGCGGTGGTGGCATCGTCGTCGTGGACATGGCTTTTTTCTGCTGGGGGTTTTTCGAGCTGAGCTGATTTTCCTTTTCGACCGTGTCTTTGAATGAATGAATGATGATCTGGTTTTGAGTGAAGATTTGGGTACATGAATGTATGTATTTATAGGGATGGGTTGTTGGTTGATCGTTTCCTCCAAGGTTTGCTACGTGAAGGGGTCACCAGCTGTTGATGGCGACGTGTCTGGCACCAGGGAAGTTCCTCGGAGCATCAAGACGTCAAGGATGCATCGGGATTGTCAGTCAGGCCGTGTGTTTGTCTTTCGTGGATGGATATACATACTCGTGTTAGAAACTATGCCATTTGTCTTTTTGTAACTTGGCTACATAGTATGTTTGTTTGTGTGTGATATAAAATGACATGGTAGCTTTGTATATGATGTGCTTTTTATGGCTTCATGCTTACGTGCAAATCCAAAACCAACTATAAGTGCCGTGTGACAACTGTCGCAAAATGTAGACGGTCGCCAAATTCTTTTCTTTCCGTTATTATATAGCTCCAAAACATAACGGAGCCGTTTGAACATCGCTTTCCCACTGTAATCAGCATGGCGTTTGAACATTTCTTCACTCCTGTAAATTCCTTCGTTTTCGTGTCACGTAATCACGTGATCGAGCACGTAGAAGCTTTCTTCACTGCTCAGGACACCAGTTGGGACCTCTTCTCGGCTGATCTACCTTTTTTTTTTTTTTTGTCAAGTACAGGTACGACATAATCACATACAGAACCATGTGCCGTTAGACAGAGTCAATCAGCGACCAAATTTCAAGGTGAGTTCTGAAAGTTTTCACCACGAGCCGTGTGCAGTGAAAGTGTCAGCGTCAGTGTGAGCGAAATGGCTCAATTCGAACCCACACGAATTATGCTCGTACTTCTCCAAACTCCTCGTGATTTTGAAAAATTCCGTCTCTTCCTGTAAACAATTTGCTTTGGTATATATGTCATCCAGCACAAGCATGTGATATAACAACACGAAGAATCTGAACATGTGAATGAAACTTTATTAAGAATCTGAGCAGTGTAATAACGTGCCACACGATTTGTTTATACCCATCCATGTACCCCAGTAGCTAGTAACAACAACAATTGCGTTGCAGAAATGCAATTCAAGCAAAATGCAGACACCAGTTCAGTACTAACAGCGGTATTACACGTCCTAATTAATCTGAGCCATAAATCAATTACATATACTTAATTCTGCCTCACTCTCCTTTGAGCTTCCCTTCAGGTTTAGGGTATATAAACTTCTTATATGTGCCTACTCTTTGACTCTCTCCAAAGTCCAAAGCAATGTGTATGCAATTCGTGCTTGTCATCCTCTCATGACAAGCTCTGATCCGCCGGCCGGCGCGAGCAGTCTCACAGCGGCCTTGTCCGGCGACCGGCCGCCCGGCCGCACAGGAGCGCGTTCTTGGGGATGGGGTACTCGTCGCGCAACGACGTGGACGGCGTCCAGACGCGGAGGTAGAACTGCTGCCCCAGGTACTGCCTGGCCCAGTTCTCGGACCGGACGTTCCACATGCCCACGTTGTCAAGGGGCATGTAGATCGCCGTCCAAGATCTCGGGTACACCTGATGGAAACAGTCACAGTTAAAACCTGATGTAAATTTACATTTCTTTTAGGACAGGGTACAATCGTTTCTTGGTTTGATTTGATGCTGCAGGATTAAGAATACCAGATGTGTGTCATTTTAGGAGCACTTGCAAAAGCAAAGTCACTCGATTAGAGGTGGTTACTAATTTTCCCAGGCGAACAAGTCACCACGACAGTGAGAGATGGTGGTGGTGATAGCCACTTGAAAGCTGTAAACAGGCGAAAGCAGAGTCCATAACTTCCAGAGGATGACACTACGCCTTTCCTGACGTAACCGATCACCACATCGTTTCTGAAAAAGATCTTATCATGGGCGGCTGGATGGGCATTTTGGATGTGTGAGCCGTGCCATGCTATTGGCGACGGCCAACCACATAATGCGCCTATACACACTACAGTGTCACAGTGAGTGCGCCACTAGTGGCTTGTAATGGAAAGACTTGACTGGAGAGTATCAATATCGTTTCCAACCCATTTCAGTTTCACCTCGTAGAACGCGTTAGAAGCTAGCACGGCATCGTACCTGAACTGTGTACCGCGACACGCCGTCTCTCAAGTTGTAGCCCTGCCTGCTTGCCGAAGACCATTTTCCCCCATCCATTCTGCACACAAATTCACATCCGGTCAGCTAAACCAAGATTGTTACAAACAATCGAAAAATGCTGAAATTCTCGAGAGTGGTTTGGTAACTTAACACACCCGACGACCCAGAAGGCGTATCCGTCAATGTGCCACGACTGCACCTCGTCCTCGCTGTTCTCGAACACGATCTCCACATAGTCCCTGTAGTTGGCCCCCATGACCGACGTCCGCAGGTAGGCGCCGCCGTAGGTGGGGCTGTCGGCGATGGTGCCCACGGAGAAGACGCCGGCGATCTTGTAGTAGTCGGCGACCTTGAGCGGCGTGTCCGGGCTCACGTACGACACGCTGTTCACGGCGTAGCGCTGCTTGCCGTTGACGGCCGCCGCCGAGTTGGCGAGCCGGATGGTCCGGGTCACCGGCACCAGGCCGTAGTGGTACGAGCCCTGCGGGTTGGGCCGC
This sequence comes from Hyparrhenia diplandra, assembly GCA_015847255.1. Classification (NCBI taxonomy): domain Eukaryota; kingdom Viridiplantae; phylum Streptophyta; class Magnoliopsida; order Poales; family Poaceae; genus Hyparrhenia; species Hyparrhenia diplandra. Next base: position 150,207 of record JADLZK010013255.1, on the reverse strand, counting down.
GGCCCGCTCGCCGTCAGGTTCCACCGGATGGAGCGGGCCTGGTTCAGTGACCAGTCGATCTGGATGGTCGGGCCTCCCGGGAGCGCGCCGGGCGCCTTCCCGCCGGAGTTGGTGTAGTGCAGGACGGCCGTGGTGGAGATGATCTTGGCGGTGAAGCGCGTGGAGACGACGATGGCGTAGTCGTAGCCCGGCTGGTCAGCGGTGAGCAGCACGGAGTAGGACTGGCCCAGGTGCACGTCCAGGGATGAGTAGGTGGTCTGCATGGTGTGGGAACCCTCCACCTCCACCAGCTTCATGGTGTGGCCCTGGAACCGGATGTTCAGCGAGGTGGCAAGGCCCACGTTGGTGATCCGGAACCGGTACGTCCGGCCTGGCACCAAATCATATAGAATTCAGAGCTTCATCAAACTGCTTGTCAGCTTGCAATTGCAGAAATGCAGAATGGCACAAACTTACCGGGCTGCACGGTGAAGGTGTAGCCGTTCAAGCTCCGGCCGTTGATGAGCAGCCCGTCAGGGAACCCGATCGCCTTGCCGCTGTCAAGCACGTACCTCAAGTCCTGTAACAAATGAAGAATGCAAGTTGGTCCGCTGTCAGTTCAGATGTGGTGGTCCTCCGAACAAAACAAGAATGCAGCAGCAAATTAAAGGCGGACGGCGTACGGTGTGGTTGGCCTTGTACCAGTCGCCGATGAGGACGGTGTAGTCGGCGGCGGGCGGCGGGAACGGGACGGGGATCTGCGGGCGGCTGAGCACGCGGATGCCGCCGAAGCCGCCGGCGGCCTTATGGAAGGCCAGCGAGGGAAGTAGTAGTAGGTGCCGATCTGGTCCTTGGCCTGCATGATGTAGGTGAAGTTGCCGCCCGCCGGGATCGGGCACGTCGTGCCGGCCACGCCGTCCTCGAACGAGTTCCGCCGCTGCTGGAGCCCGCTCCTGCACAGTGCCAGTGTCAGTGTCCGTGTCAGTGCAGCAGCGCCGCGCGTCAGTCAACATTCTCATCGCACATTTCCCCATCTCGCATGGCATCTGCTCCGGTGTTTGTTGATCGACCCAATCGATCACGCCGGCGCGAAAGAACAAGTTTGAGAAATTCGGCAGCAGTTAGAACGTTGAAATGGACAGATGGGACGTGCCCTTTTTTTTCTTCTTCTTCTTCTTCTTATAATTGAATCAAATCCTTAGTCAATTCGCACAATTTGACCAAAACATGTCCAAATCCAAGTGATATCACATGCGTTAGACTTGCTACTGTTCACTGAAAGATTTTGAACAGTTCCTTTTGGTGATGATCTGTAGAATGAAACTTGCCACTGACAACGGCGAATGTGACACTGACGAGGGAGGACTGGACTGACTTCCAAGTTTATAGATAACCTAATCATGGGCTGCTTAGCCTTCTTGGGCATTTCATCTAATGGGCTCGGGCCTAGGCCACCGCTCTGTTCTGTTTCACGCTTTGGGCTTGATCTGAGTTTTTTTTTCTTGAAAGGTACAGTTTTTTTTATTGGAATTCCTTTTTTTACCTGAAACATACTATAGGTGACCCAACTCTGGGTCAAATCCAGACCCGAATGTCAGCTGCGGTTCATTTTTTTTTTTTTTTGCTTTAAAAAAGAACGCTGTTACAAGTATGGGTCTGTTGGGAATGTATAGAAATTTCACATTGAAAAAACTGCATTCCAAACAGACTGTAATGAAAGTTGTAATAAAACTCAAATCCAGACTGTAACAAAGGACGGCGACGACGCTGCAGTACGACGTGGTACCCTACTACGTGCATGCAACCGCTACAACGACCACTTGGGCCGCGCTCCCGTCTGTCCTACCGGAATCGTGCGCCTACCAAGTAGTACCAACCAGCCGCCGCGTAATCCTGCTCCAGCAGGCAGCAGCGGCCGAGCCATCGGTTCACATCTCGCCATCGCCGCCCTGCACGGCCAAGGCGGCATGCATGCAGTTGGCGCGGCGGCCCGTGACACGTGACGCGTCCGTTCAAGTTGCGGTGGCCGATGGAGTACGTACGTGCTTCACATGCAGCGGCGCCGCACTGCCTGCTCTGCTCGCTCGTATTTAACGTATCATCGGTCCGATCCAGTCTGGCCGCACGCATCGATCGCGTCGCGGTCACCCCAACGCTACGACATTATGGCGCCCAGCTCGATCATCATCAGCCTGGCCCCGGCCGTCTCATCGATCTCTGCCTAGCCCGCCGCGTCCGCGTTGCATTTGCATTGCACTTGCAGTTGCATAGTGGAGTATTACCGGAACCAGCCGGTCCACCGACACTGCCCGACAGGGTAAAAGTGCGTGCGCCAATTCGCTGTGTTCGCGTCTTGTTTTTACTGGAATCGTAGAATCCTTTGGCCCGCCTAATGCGACCAACTGTAAATTCCCGTGCCATCCGTTTTCATGTGCCTGAGAGAGCGGAGAGGAGAGGAGACAGAGCAGGTGACGGATCAACAAACAGTAGGGGCCCGTGAGGTCGTCACGAGTGAGCGGAAGCTGTGCGCGGAATCTGCAGGCGGCCGGCACGTCGTCTCGCCTCGGTTGGCTCCCACGCGACGCGAGAGCGCGTGCACGGTGCACGCGCCGCTTGAGAATTGAGACGCGCACATGGCAGTCGCTGCCGACGCTTGGGGACGGGACCGGGCACGGGCACGGCTGGAGATCACGAGATGCGGCCGGCGTACTTGACAGCCCTCTTGTCCATTATTACCCTCCTCTCCGTCTCCGGGTCGACCCAGGGGCCGGCAGGACCCAAATTATAATTGCGGGAAATAGTTTGCGCAGGGGAAACACAACGTTTGGACCCCCAAAATCTAGTCGCTCTGATCTCAACGCGTCGTCTGCATGCCTGCAACGCTGCGTGCATGGACCTTTTTTCGTTTTTTGGAAACATGGACCTTTTTTTTCGTTTTTTTTTTTTGGGAAACATGGACCTTTTTTTTTCGTGTGTGCTGTGTCCAGTTGTGCCTTGTGTGGCCAAACCAAATTTAGCTGCAGAATCTCATCGGCAAACAGGTCCCATTGGACTCTGCTACAGGCGCCCTGAACCCAGCCTATTCTCGGTGAAGCAAAACATGCGTCGCATATTGCATTCGCACACGACTCGGTCATGCAGTGCAACTTGTTGGTCCCTTGGTCTGCCGCTGCTGTCCTGGCCCCTAGGACAGAGAATCGCAGGGGCTGAGGGGCAAGAGGAAGAATATTTTTGTTATACTATAGTAGCAGTACTGAATACTACTGTCTAACTGTGCTATCCTAATCGCCCAATGAGTTGTCACGGAGCGTCGATTAAAGGCTAACTGTGCTCGTTTTTAATGGACTGGTAGGTACACTAGTGACCAGCTCAGCTCACTCAAACGGAGCAGCAGAGCACGGCCACTGCACTTGGGCAGTACGTCTGGCCGCGTGGGCCGGCCGGTGTGAGGGGCGGACGATATGGACTACGTACTACAGCATTGTGCATTCAAGTAACACCAAACAGAAAATAATTACTACTGATCAGTCAATCGTTGTAATCAGGGTAGAAAAAATTATGCATCTACTGTTTCCCTAGAAAGGCCGCAAGCAGAGTTTGCAACAACTAGATCATACGATTGCACGTATCGTTCAGAAATTCAGATAATCTTGGGTTCGTTTCTAGTTGCAGATGAATTGACTGGAATCCACGAACGAGCTGCAGAGTGGTACGTACCAGGAGAGGAGGAATGGCTCGTTGAGCTTGTTGAAAACGTTGATGATGAGGTTGTCGTTGGTGACGGCCTCGATCTGCGGCCCAGGGAACTGGTTGTTGATCAGGATCCCCCTGCAAACACAAAACAAGCCAAGCCCATTCACATTCACCACCGCTTCACTTCACAGCGAGCTCCTTCTTCGCCGTCCGCGAATCAACCATCCGACGACCACCGGCAGCCGCAGAATGAGAGAACCACGAGCGTAGTAATAATGTGTGTGTAGTAGCGCACGCACCTGCTGCTTGACGCCCAGCGGGTAGATGTCGCCGTAGGTGACCGTCCACGTGAAGAACCGGTACGGGTCGTCGCCGGCCACGAGCAGCGGCACCAGCACCAGGCCGAGGACGGAGAGAAGGACAGTAGCGGCGGCGGCGCCACCACCGGCATTGCCGCCTGCCATTTGCTTATTCGGTTCAGAGACCTTCAACTCGTTGGGTGGGGCAAATGCAGGGCCGAGGTGGGTGGGGGGGGGGCTGGAGCTGGATGGAGGAGAGAGGAGGGGAGCTAGATAGAGTGCAGCTGCGGGGTGGGTCGTCAGCGTGAGCGCAGATTTCGTGGTGGAGATGGAAAGGGGTGCGATGGGAATGGAGTGCGCGCGCAGGCGGCAGGGGAAGTGGTGCGGGGTTTTGGCTTTTCGCTGCGCCTGAGCCCGTGGCGTGTCGGGTCAGCTTCGCCGCTGGCCTTCCCCCTTGTGCAAGCGGGGTTCTAGAGCCGGCTTGGACTTTGGGGATGAGTTTTATTGTTGCCTCGGCTTCGGTTGTTTTTTTTGTATAACCGAAGATTTGATGACAAGCTAAGGGTTATTTCGTGCTATATTTTAGTTGAATGATGAAGTGCAAGTCATCATGTATGTCTTCATACTATGATGAGGTTATGTGTATGTATTTACTTTTTCTTTTCTTAGCATAGAAGAGAAAGGACCAAGCTAAGCAATGATGTCATATGAAGTTGTTCCTATATTTGAAAACTCCTATTTCGAGGTACCTTTTCTTAGGCATTTCCATTTTTAGCTACTCGGAGACATAATTTCTGGACATAAATGAAAACACATTCAACAATTACGGATGTCATTATTAGTATCAGCTTGCTCTCTATGACTTATAATAGATTGAATTTATTTCTCCATATAAATAAGATGGACAAGAACACGTGAAACATGCATTTGATCATGAATCAGAACAAGAGTCCATAAAAAACCAAATGGTGCAAGTAGACTTGCTCCCTCTTACCAAAGGTGTATTTTTTTATCACAAATAACAAGGAATCATTTTTTTTTAGATAATGGAAAAAATTCAGCCTTCCTCTATTAAGAAGCCTTTGTTCAAACTTATTACAGGATCACCCCCATAGTTAAAATTTTATTATAGGTTCAAAACTAAAGTTTAAGACGGTAAATGAAAGACCATCCATTGGATATGAAGAACTCCATGGCTCTTGATTCTAGTAGCTTGCAAGGATCATCAGGCAGGAAGTGATTGCAAAGTAACATTATATTGAGGTATTCCTATATTTGAAACCCTTAATTATTTGTAAGGTAGTTTATCTTCGGCGCACCTTTTTTTTTACTATTCACAGCTATATGTGGTTTTGATATAAACGTGAATACAAGATGTGACTACATTGAATACATTGATACTCTTCTCTACACGAACAATGGCACTGCTCTACTATACATCCTGGACCAAGCTATATCTTTTCATAAACCCTATGTAAGATAACACAAGGATAGCCTTGTAGTCTATTATATTAAAAGTTACACTAACTTGTTATTGCAATTTTCGATGAGATGTGTGTTAAAGTTTAGATGTTGTGGAATGATGATATGATTATGATATATGATGATCAGCCGCGGGATGGGGGCGGCGTAAGCGTAGCGTAGCGGCCAAAACACAGCATGCCCGGGCACAAAGTACAGTAGAAAAAGCCATATGATCATCGCACGGCACGGGCGCGGCGCTACCGCGGCACCGCCCGCTGGCCGACGCACGCGCGCGCGGCGTGGCCGCTTGTGTTGTGTCCATTGAGTGATGTTGGCAGGGCAGCCAACCAGCCCTCGGTCGTTGCTGCAAAAATGCAGAGGAGTCTCTGGTGACTTCGCGGAGTCGCACTGTGTGCGGCCACAAACAGCTAGCGCTACGGCCGTCCGGTTCCTCCTTCCTCTCGTTGGACGCTGGCCACCGAACGCCGGGCGAGTCGCGCCTAGAGATAGCAGCGGTTCGGTTTCGGTTCGGATATCCGCGGGTTTCGGTTCTGCGGGTTTCGGTTTTTGTCTTTGGAATTTCACCCGCGGTTTTCGCGGTTCGGTTTCGGTTTTGGTTTCGGGTTTAGTTTTTCATCCGTGGATATCCAATGGATATCCAGAAATAAATCATTTAAATTAAAACTCATGTTTTATAATATGTTAATAATAACTTATTTACTTAGATTATTAAATTTATTCAAAGTTGACTAATGAAAATATTTATTATTTGTTGTCTCTTGTTTATACATGTGAATATGTGTATATATATCTACGGGTATCCGTTCGGTTTTGGGTTATCCGCGGGTTTCGGGTAACCGTTCGGGTTCGTTTATCTGCGGGTTTGGTTTTGGTGATGGATTTTCACCCGAATTGGTTTCGGTTTTCGGTTTTTCGATTTCGGGTTTCGGTTTTGGGTGCACGGAGACTCCACCGATCCAACCCGAACCGTTGCCATCCTTAGTCGCGCCGGCGAAAAACCGCCGGCGGTTGCGTCAGGAGAGGTCTGGGATGCTGGCATGCTGCACGATGCATGATCCAGTCCTGGACCACGCGCGAAAACCTGCCGGATCGGCCGGGATCAGTGGACGCCACGCCGGGGTCCCGTCCCGTTAGATGCGCCACTGGGCACAAGCACGGGCTGCAGTTCGATCGAGTGGTGTTAAGTCTAGTCGTGCTTGGACAGTTGGACTTGTGTCCCTGCCCAAGTCAGCATGGCGTACTATGCATGAATGAATACCTGGCCTGCCCGGCCCTGCTGGACCCCCCTTCGATTCGATGGAAAGCACACTAGCACACGAGCTGAATGACATTTCCACACCGCACCACTAGCACACGAGCTGCCCCTACCTTGAACAATGTCATTCTGCTTTTAAGTTGGCTTTTCTAATGTCAACGTGTGACACAGGTATTATCAGTATATATATACACATATATATATGCGCAGCCTTTGAGCCTCATCAAGTGACTTTACTCGGCACTGCTGGCCCCTTCGATTCGATGGAAAGCGGTTAGACCTTGTTTGATGCATGCGTATCAACTTCAATTCAAACTAGGTGGATTCCCCACACGCGTTCTTTGCATGGGTAAGAGGAATATAAATAAGTTAAAATATTAACTAATAAGAATTATGAGATGTATTCAATCTTTTTCTCTCGTACTTTGTATTAGCATTGTATTGCATCATGAAGTGAGAGATAATGATATCTTGAAAAAGAACAATTGATCATTTGAAAATACACACGGTTCATTTGAAAAACATAATATCTTGTAGCTGCTGATAAATTGACAAATAAAATTGCATATAGAATACATAATTACGTACCTAGCCCTTATTTATACTAATTAACTATATGTAGAGAGAGAGAGTATTACTATACAGAATTCCTTTTTCTAGCATGTCAGCCAGTATGGCTTGCACACCCCAAGAAAGGTTCCAAGGCTGCTTCACGCTCCGGTCAAAGACCAATGATCACGACTATAGGCTAGGGCTACGATAAGTATCGGCTGCCTCAAGTTGCAACGACGTCTTGTGAGTCTTCGGAGACTCGGAAGCAGTTTCTTCCGAACCGCTTTCACCCCCTCCGCTTGCTCTCACTACAAATCTTCGGCGGAGGCTCCTCTAGTGTTGTCGCTCTCGGTCCACCCCGCCCTACAGCAAAGCCGCATCACCTGCTTTGGTTGCGGATCTTCGTGGCAACCTGCCCCATGGCGCATGCCAACAAACATAGGAGGTGTTTAGTTGGTGAAATATTTTGGGTTAGACTACTGTAAGACTTTTATTTGTATTTGGTAATTAGTATCTAACCATGGACTAATCCAGCTTAAAAAGATTTATGTCTCGCACTTTTCAGCCAAACCGTAAGTAAATTAGTTTTTTTATGTACTCTACATTTAATCGCTCCAAAAATACGTTAAGAGAATTTATGTGACGACAAGGGAATCTGAAGACTTTTTGAAGTTCTTGTTGAGCAACTGAACACCCCATAGGCCTGGATGATGTCATCTAGCTCGGTCAGCAGTGATGCTCATAGGATGCAGGCCCGGCCCTGTCAAATTACAGACCTGGAGCGAAGCTACAAGCCATGGGCCCTGTCAAATTTCCGGCGATGTGCAGGGTACTGCCGATCGCTAGCACCTGCAGACTTGCTGGATGGATGCTAGTAGCTAGTATGTTGCGCAAACGCCGGCAGGAAAGTCGCGGCCACGGTACAAGTTCACGGACAGAGTCACGGTGGCAAGCTGAATCGCGGACGCCGCGGAAGCTTGGTTTAACACTACACGGACAGCGGACAAGGGCACGTACTTGGGGTTAGGCTGTATTACTGTATACCATACATGCTAACCTATTTGGGGTTGGGCCCCCTCGGCCTCAAGGGCCCTGTTCGGCCGCTCCGTTGGCACCCCTCCAGGGACGGGCCTGACAGGATGAGACAGAGGGAGAGAGAGATGGACAGGTGGGGCAACTCGTGTGCTAGTGGTGCGGTGTGGCCATATGAAAAGCCAGAAGTCAGCTTAGTGGATCGTTTTTTAACCTTAGTGGATCAATTTTTTTATTAGAGGCCAACTGCCTCCTCGCTTCTTCGGCCTCTAAATAACTCGAAGGAGCAGCAGAAGGCTCTAGGAGAGATGATCAGATATTGTGTATGCAAGGTCGAGTGGATGGTGGGCCCCTCATGATAACGTGGCTTCACGAAATCGCAAAGAAATAGCTTAGCGAGGTTTGTTTATATAGGAGTATCATATTAGATATGTTGGAGTGGGTTAAAAGTGGAAGTTAGTTTAATTACAGTCCAATTCAATTCAACACATGTGGATTGAAATGAATACATGCACATCCAAACAAAGGCCTTATGCAGATGAAGAAACACCGGCGTTCTCTCTCGTATATAATGAAAATATGTACCAACTAACATGGTCCACATTGGCATTTCCTCCTAACCTAGGATCCAGCAAGCACAGCACGTTTCCTTCATTCAACTGAGCAGTAGCATAAAGAGGAAAATACCGATGGCTCCCAAATTTCAGCCTCCTGGTAGTCCTCTTCCCGAGACTATCTCCAGCAGCACAATGCCAAAGCTATAGACATCTGCTTTTTTTTTTTTTTTTTTTTGGTGATAGGCTGTCCAGACACCCACTCCGGCGCAAGGTAGCCCATGGTTCCTCGGATCGTGGTCAATGCAGAGCTGAATTCTCGTCAAGAAGCTTTGCCATGCGAAGTCTCGCGATCTTCACACGGAATTCAGTTGCACAGCAGTGTATGATGCATTCTTGGCATTCTTCGTGGCTCGGCGAGGGAGGTTTGGTGTGTTTTCGGGAACGATGCGGGACCAATCGTCGCCGCCGTGAAGCGTCTCAAAGGATTTGGGCAAGCGGACAAGCGGTTCAGAGCTGAAGTGAAGACGGCCGGAGTGATTCAAAGACACTAACGTTGTCCCTCTCTTGGGATTTTTTGCGTCAAAGGGAACACGAGGCTGCTTGTGTATCGATTACATGGACAATGGCTCCACTGGGTGCACACCTCTTCTCGAAAATAATCCTTGTCCACCGGACTCGGATCTTCGGTACGGATTAGCGCACGGTATCGCAAAGGGGCCTAAGCGTATCTCCACGAAGAATGCCAAGAATGCATCATACACTGTTGTGCCACGAAGTCATCGTGTTCCCCGTCGGGCCGTTACTTCTTTGTGCGGCTTAGAGGGAGAGACCTCGAGCAACCGTCAACGGTATCCACGCCGCCACTCGATGGTTTTGCGGGCTCGAATCCATTGACGCGCCACATGTGCCGTTGCTGTCACGGGCGCCGAGCGGGCGCGAAGAAGGCGCCGGATTTGCGGTCGGAAGGGACGGTCCGGTGGCCACCCAGTGCCACCGTAGCACCGACCAGCTCCGTGGGTTGACTTGCCCCTGATGGAGCCGCAAGTGCTCCACGATGCCTACGCCTCGGCGTCGGACGGTCGCTCAGCGAAGATCGCCGAGCTGCCGTTTCCTCGAGAAGACACCATCCATGCCGGGAAGGTCCCCCGAGGGACTTCCCGGCCGTGCCGCGATGGTCGACGCCGAGGTCGCTCTTGTGCCACGAGTTCGTGTCGGTGAAGGTCAGCCGAGGCGATGTTCCGTCCCCGTCAAGCCCGAGCCTCGCCCGAGGGAGCAGCGTCACCGGGGGTAGTCGAAGCTACGCCACGGGACCCGTGGACGGGTGACCCTGGTCCCTCACCACGAGGTTGCCGCTGATTGAGCAGATCGCGACGGCGGCGCAAGATGTGTGCTCGGCGCGGTCCGTCGCCGCCCGCCACGCTTGACCACCGAGGTTAGTACCGTTCTACGTGATGTACGGCGGTCGCCGAAGAGCTGCGGCTGCCCGCGCGCTAGGAAGGTAGTCGATGTTGACCACATTGCCCGAACGAGACTTCGAGGGTGCGGCGTTCGTCGGCGTGTTCCCGATCCGGACGCCCGAGAAGTGGTATATGTCCGACCCGGAGAAGAACCCCAGCTCGAACACGCCCGTTCCGGAGACCAGTCTGGTTCCGAAGATGCCCTCGCCGGGGAGGATGGTGTCTGCAGCGGCAAAGTGTCGGGGGAGTGCCCCCTCCGGCCCCACCTTATGGGGGTGGAATGTCGGGGTGCCACCTTCACGGGGGTGGAGTGTTAGCCACTCAAGTTTAGTACCACCTCCCTAAGGGAAGGGGACCATGACCACCTTATAAGGGGAGAGTTTCCCTCTCCCATCAGTCCGAGCTTTGGGGAGGAATTGGGCTTCTTGCCTTATAAGTGGGCCGTGATGCGCATGAACGCCTGAACCTTGGTGGAGTTGTTGGGCTGGGCCTGAGTGTTGCTAACAATTGGTATCAACTCCTGGTTCCGCCTTATGGGGGGTGGAATGTCGGGAGTGCCCCTCCGCCCCACCTTATGGGGGTGGAATGTCGTGGGGTGCCACCTTATGGGGCGTGGAGTGTTAGCCACTCAAGTTTAGTACCACCTCCCTAAGGGAAGGGGGCCATGACCACCATATAAGGTAGAGTTTCCCTCTCCCATCAGTCCGGGCTTTTGGGAGGAAGTGGCCCTCTTGCCTTATAAGTGGGCCGTGATGTGCATGAACGCCTGAACCTTGGTGGAGTTGTTGGGCTGGGTCTGAGTGTTGCTAAGACAAAGGCGGTGGAAGCCACGACGAGGAAGAAGAAGGTGGCCAGCGATGGCCGGGACAGCGAGCAGACGTGCTGCACTGCCTCCATTGACGAACTAGCAGTGGTAGCAATAGCAAGGAAACGAACTTGTGCTCTAGCGTGGAATAAGAGAAAGTGCAGACTCCATACAAAAGATCAGATTCACTGGCGTTGTCAATGTCAACCCGAGCTGGCATGGTTCCACCGAAATAAAAGATCTGCCGCCAGCTCTTGTTGACCGGGCGTCGCTTCAGTGAGATTGTCACAGACCAGGACCCAGGATACTGATTGCTGGATCACAGACGTATGCTCCCTCCGTTCCACAATACTTGCAATTCTTGACCGGGCGTCGCTTCAGTGAGATTATCACAGACCAGGACCCAGGATACTGATTGTTGGATCACAGACGTATACTCCCTCCGTTCCACAATACTTGCAATTCTTTGACTCATATAAACTGTGTTTGACCTCGTCTTATTCAACTTTTTTAATAAATATTACCACTTTTCTTATGACTTATTACATCACTAAAGATATTGTAATGACGTTTTGTTTGTTTTATAATTTACATAAAAATTTGAATAAGGCGAGCTGTCAAACACAGTTTATATGGAGTCAAAATTAAATATTGTGGAACGGAGGGAAAGTATATACATACATCGCGTACTTGGAATTGTCCTCTGAGCTAATAAACGCCCCAGGGATGTGATGTTCGGATGCTGTGGTTTGGTTTCCAACATGTTCGGCGGTTGGGCACCACCAGTTCACATGCCGTGTCAATTTGGGGTCTACGATCAAAAGCAAACTGCTAACAGCGTTCAGAGCACACATTGTTTTTTTAGCAAGGATGACAAAAGTTTTGCCGTGATTTCTATTAGGCGAAGCAAGAAAAAGACAAATCTGAGCCTAGTTTTTGAATGGAAACCAAACCCGGTAAAACCATACAACCGGTAAGAGTGACCACTCATCATACACAACTTTGGTACAAACTATACGCAACTCACACTACTACTTGCAAGTTGGTCGAATCGACCCCACTAACAAGCACTAACCAACTACCAACTAAGACAACTCAACTAGAAAGACACCTTGGAGCACCAAGCACCACAACCCTTGGAGAAGCACCATGGAAAATGATAAGAGATCAATAGCGGAGAACTAGATCGCCTCAGAACCTTGAAGAAGGAAACGACGCTCGGCGTCGACATGCAAGCTTCGACAAGGGAAGATTTTCATCCACAAAATCTAGCACGGTAGCCGAACAAATAAAAAAGACGCCTTCAGGAAGGCAAAACACCGTACATTGACGCGTCCGTCCCCACCTTTAAGCCACGATCCACCACACCGCCGTCACCAAAGACCCAACCTACCACGGAGGTAGGATATGCTGAGTCCGGAACAGCCCCACCCGGCTGCAGCCCCTAGGAACACTAACCATGAGAGGATGAGATAAGCCTGCCCGAGAGTTCATCAGCCACGAAGCTTCTGCCCGGCTCTCGCGAACAAGCCCGAGCAGGGAGGAGGGAAGATGTCGGGGAGAAGAGGGCCAGGATGAGAAGAGACCCTGTGTCGCCCAGCCCACCGTGTGGCAATCGTCACCCCAACCCCTACCGGAGTCGACCCCACATCCTCCCATGTCGCGCAAACCTCCGACAACCCTCGCTCCAAGTACCATCGTCTAGACGCCCGCTTCCCTTCTCGTGGATCCGAGCTGCCCACAACACCGATACAGGAATCGAGCGAGAAGGGGCATCGGATCCCATAGAGCGAGCTCCGACACCAACCATGGAGGTGGATCTAGGCGTCGCCGCTGTTTTCCTCCGAAGGAAGCGTGGCCGCCGCCAAATCCACCCCCCATTCGTGTCGTTGAGGTAGAGGTCCACTAAACCTTCAGCCCAATTTGCTGTAGGAGAGAGAGGTGGTTGGGGAGGAAAGCGCCACGCCGCCATCGTAGCATAGCCGCCACCGCGGCTGGCCCCGTGGCGCCAAGGTCCGTGGGGAGCCGCCTCGCCACGCCGGCCATCACCGGGGCGCTTGAGAGGCCGAGTTGGCTGTCGCCACGCCCGCCGCCATCCTAGGTCGCCGCATGGCCTCCGGTGGCTCCCTCCGGCCGACGTCGAGGCAAGGGAAGAGGGTGTGGAGGTTGCGGTGGCTTTAGGGTTTGGGGTTGCCCATGTTGCCCACCCACGGAACGAGCCTTGTGACGGGAGGAGGGTGGTTGGGGGGCATTGACTGTGTAGTGATAAGACTCTGATTTTCTAGAGCGCACATTGTCATCATAATTATTTCTTTGTTAGGATTATTTTCCCTCACTTTCAATTTACATTGATCTGCAAGGAATTGTCGAATGCTTGAACCTTGATCTACTCTTCCTACCCCCTCCATTTTTATTTACACATATCCTATTAGATTTGGCCTAAGTCAAACATTCATATCTTTGACCATCAATTTCAAAAAAAAAAAAAAAAAAGATTTGTGTTTTTAGATTCACCATGAAAATGCTTCATAATATATAATTCATAGGTTGTAAAACTATAAGAATTTTTCAAAATATATAGATAGTCAAAGATAGAAATTTTTGACTTAGGACAATCTAATTTGATTGTAACATAGAACAGGGGGCAGTATCTTTGACAATGAAACCTGAACCTGTCCATTTTATGCTGGACATCATCATATTTGAGAAAGCATTGGGACTCCTTCCAAGTTCCATGGTACGGGTTTGCTTCTCAATTGTTAATGTTCTATCTCACATTAGTTGAATTTCGTAATTGTTTTTGGTTATTACTGTAAGGAAATCAATAGTTGCAAATATGTACATTTTCTTGCCAAAATTCATAAGTGCACATAGATGAGCATCCAACATTGACGCAATAAATTTTTCTTGGCAACACATAAGAAATATGATATAGCTGAAGTCCACGACAACATTCTAAATGAAAATGTCAATAGATTGAAATTTAAACTAGATTATAGAATCCCACGTCAAGTCTTTGCTAATTAAGTAATTATATATGTTTCGGTTTGATGGTAAGCACCAAGCCGAAGTGACGGCTGGGCGGACCGGCACAAAGATCTGCCGCTTGTCGTCGAAGAGCGTCACGCCAGGAATCGCGTCCACTCCGATCATCTGTATGCTGTCAAGCGTGAAGTCCCTCAGCTTGCAGATGAACCTGTCCGGCCTCTTACACTCCACTGGCAAGTTGAGCGCCCTCAGCATCGGGTTCGCCAGCGCGTCATACGTCCACCCGCCGACGGCGGCCTCGCTGCCCTGGAGCTCCAACCAGGCGTCTACCCACCCGCCGTTGCCCGGCAGGAGCGGCCCGTCCAGGTCGTCGTCCCAGCCCAGGTCACCGCCGAACACGACGTTTTCGTCGAGGACGAAGCTCCTTTCACTTATATTAGGCTGGTGGACGACGTCGAAGTGCTCCAGGAAAGCGCTGGCGCGTTCACGCCGGTGCTTGTAGCCGATGGACGACGGAGAAGGGCACGGAAGCCTGCACGTCGCCGCGCGCAGGCGGTGCCGCTTATTCGTGTACACCCAATTTGAAAGCAGATCAGAAGGTATGCTCCCCGCAGGAGGAAGCTGTGGTGGTGAGGAGCAGGAGCCGAAGACGACGTAGTTGCTGTATTCGGGAATAGCCACATGCTCGGCAAAGGTTCCACAAAGGTTTATTCGTAGATAATAGATATATATGTATTCTTGAAACAAATCAAAAGTACCCATTCAGAAGACATGTAATGAATGAAACGACAAGCGTATATATGTAGTCTAGTTGCTCATGATTACCAGCGGAGAGAAACTGGGAGGATTCGGGTTGGACGACAGCTGTGATGAATAATCCTGCTTTTTCACGGACGAGAACTTCTGGTAATTTCCCCACCACGGAGCCTTTTGAAATAGGGTGTAAATGTGGTCAGTGACCTCCTGCAGGTAGG
This sequence comes from Hyparrhenia diplandra, assembly GCA_015847255.1. Taxonomy (NCBI): domain Eukaryota; kingdom Viridiplantae; phylum Streptophyta; class Magnoliopsida; order Poales; family Poaceae; genus Hyparrhenia; species Hyparrhenia diplandra. Next base: position 135,131 of record JADLZK010013255.1, on the reverse strand, counting down.
GAGTACAGCAAGGTTGTAAGCGCAAGCAGCTACGTATGCCCATGACCATGAGGCCATGAGGGAGGAGATAGATTAAGAATTACGTGGTCGACGATTACCTGCAAGAAGATGACGTCCGGGTCATGTTGACCTATGATGTCGCAGATGGACTTTATCCTTCGGTAGACCGCGACACGCTCGCATGACCAGACGTTGTAGGTCATGAACTTGATACTGCCGCCGGACATGGCCGAGGACGTGCTTCGTCGCCTGTCAGGTAGTGAATTCAGCAGTAGCCACAAATATAAAACTGACAATGGTATAATACAGCAACTGAAAGTCCAGAGCTTAACAAGAATAGCGAAGAACAGAAACGATGAAGAGAGAGAGAGAGAGAGTAGTAGTCTGCCTCTTCTGTTCTTCTGCCTCCGTAGAGAGCAGCTGCTAGCCAGGTCGCAGGTGCATACAGTAGAATTCGCATATCCCGTATATATATGTGCTCCTCCAAGGCATGAACGAATGAATTTTCACGAGTTACTAGTGCGTTGCAGATTGAAAGAGGCGGATGAAGTGAATTGGCTACAAGTTCCAAGCTTCGTGGCTCGTTTCGCCAGCGATGTGGCGCCCCATACGGCCATACGATAGGCCGCTGCAGTAATTACCATCCCTTGGACACTGCGCACAAAATATACAACGAGTTGACCACCACCGAGTCATACATAGTTAAAGTTTAGGGTACCATTGGTTGGCTACAAATTTTTGCTCAATTAAAACCATTGCATACCAAAATTTGCAGTCACGGATATTGTTGGAGCCCGCACGACTCAGCTTTTGCTCCAATCTCTGGGTTTGGAGCTTGATGAGGCCGTCTCCAATGGTTAGCTATTTGGCTATCTAGATGTGACGTGGCGGGGAAAAGTAGGAGAGAGAGTAGTCACTAGCTACATGCAAATAAAATTTGAACTATTTCACGCGTGGTCCAAGAACATGTGAGATGAGCATGTGTCCAAGAATATAAAATAATCTTTTGTTGTTGTCTCACCTCCACGTCCACCGACTACGTAGCTAGTACTAACTATTACCATTGCGGACGCCTCGAGGTACTCCCTCCGTCCCTTTAAAAGTGTCATTTGAAAAGCGTATCCCCATCACAAAGACGCTTCTCGGCGATATTTTCAATGGGATGGAGGGAGTATCGTGCTTTAGCATAGCGTGCGGGACAAGTTTGTCTGCAAGTGGACCAAGGATGCCAAGTATTCGGCGTCCTCGCGCATGTGCCCCTCTTCCTTGGCGCCCGGTTAGCCATGACCCAGCGAGAGCCGGGCTTCTAAGGCGCCGGCCAGAGTTAAATTCTTCTTCCGGCTCGTCATGCATCATCGACTTCGACGACCGCATGTCGGAAGAAGCATTGCCTCCTAGACAACGACGCTTGTGTCCTCTGCGCACAGGAGGCGGAAACGGTTGATTACTTGTTCGCGGTTGTGTTTTTACCAGGGGAGCTTTGGCTGCCCTTCTGTCCTCTGTTGGCCTATAGGAACTGGCTCCATTACGAAAACAACATATTTTTAGACTTGAAGATAATCAAGGTGTTGTTATTGGTGATGACCGCCTTAAAAGCCACATTACAAACTTTTATAAAAAAACTGTTCGGGTCCACGGAGCAAACCCAAATAACTTTGATGGAAGATCATTTTATAGATATTCCACAAGTAACCCAGGAGGAAAATGGTATTCTTTTAGCCGACTTCACCGAATCGAGGTGAGGGAGGCCATTTTCCAAATGGAACATAACAAAGCTCCCGGACCTGATGGTTTTCCCCGCCTCGAATTCTACCAGGTTTTTTTGGGGGGTGATCAAGGGCGATCTTATGTCCATCTTTCAGAATTCCATAATGAGAGTCTAGATCTTTTTAGTCTCAACTTTGGAATTATCTCCCTTATCCCTAAAACCCAAAACGCTACTACAATTCAGCAATATCGACCAATTTGTGTCCTTAATGTTAGTTTCAAAATTTTCACAAAAAGTTGGAACTAACAGATCAATAAAGTAGCTAACACCGTAGTTAGCCCGACACGCAGGCGGCATTTATGCCAGGGCGAAATATCATGGAAGGAGTAGTTATTCTACACCTAAACTATCCATGAGCTACATACTAAGAAAAGGAATGGCATCATTCTCAAAATTGATTTTGAAAAGGCCTATGACAAGGTTAAATGGTCCTTCCTTCAACAAACTCTACGCATGAAGGGGTTCTGCCCCAAATGGTGTAGATGGGTCCAAAATATGGTCACAGGAGGTAGTGTGGGGGTTAAAGTCAATGATGACATAGGTCCCTACTTTCAGACCAAACGTGGCCTTAGACAAGGGGATCCTATGTCACCTATTTTGTTTAACATCGTTGTTGATATGCTAGCTCTTCTTATCAACGAGCAGCAAAAGCCGATGGACAAATAGGAGGGATTATCCCACACCTAATTGATGATGGTTTATCTATTTCACAATATGCCGATGATACCATTATCTTTTTAGACCACGATCCGAGCAAGCAAAAAATCTGAAACTTTTGCTTACCGTTTTTTGAACAATTGTCCTGACTTATGATTAACTTCCACAAGAGTGAAATATTCTGTTATGGTGCAACCAAAGAGATGGAACCTTATTATACTACACTCTTTTGGTTGTAATACAGGTATATCCTTTCGTATACTTAGGTATCCCCATGCACCATAGATAACTCCTTAATTACGAATGGAGGAAAATAGAAGAACGTTTTGAACAAAAACTATCTTGTTGGAAAGCAAAATACCTATCCTATGGGGAAGACTTGTGTTGTTAAACTCGCCTTGAGTAGTCTCCCCTATGTTTATGATGTCCTTTTTGAGATCCCCAAAAGAGTCCTCAAAAATCTTGATAAATTCGGATCAAGATTCTTACCGCAAGGGTCTACAGAAATCATAAATATAGACTAGCTAAGTGGGACATCCTATGTCGCCCTAAGGATCAAGGTGGTCTTGGAATTATAGATTTATACCGCATAACGTATGTTTACTAGCCAAATGGATCGTCAATCTTATAAACACCGATGGTACATGGCAATCCTTGTTAAGGAATAAATATTTAAATTCCAAGACCCTAACCCAAGTGTCGACCAAACCTAATGACTCTCACTGGAGAGGCCTCATGCATATTAAAGATGAAGTGCTTGATAAAGGTTGTTTCCTAATTAAAGATGGAAATAATACAAGGTTCTGGGAAGACACTTGGTTAGGTGATAAGCCCCTCAAGCTTAGATACCCGAACTTATTTAATATAGCAAGGGATCGACATGCTACGGTTTCGAAAGTTTTATCCTCTAACTCTCCTAATATTTCATTTAGGAGATCATTGGTGAATAATAATCTTTTCGAAAGTGGCTTATTCTGGTAGCCCAAGTTTCAATGTGGCTTTGGTGGATGGTAATGACTATTTTAGATGGTCTTTATCCAGTGTCCGAATTTTCTCCGCTTCGATCTATGTATCTTGATGCTATAAATACAAATCCACCTTTCCAACATAAACGAATCTGAAATGGAAAATACCTCTGAAGATTAAAATTTTCCTTTGGTTTGTCCAAAGAGGTGTCATTTTGACAAAGGATAACCTTGCTAGGAAAAAATTAGAAAGGAGTCGAAAATGTGAGTGTTGTAATTTGAATGAGTCTATCCAACACCTCTTTTTTTGATTGCCCTTTTGCCAAGATGATTTGGAGGATTATTTTCTATGCTACTAATCTTACCCAACCTATTTCTATTAACCATATGTTTGGCAGCTTGGCTTCATAATCAACATAAAGAATCTAAGCCTTTGATTTGGGTTGGGGTGGCAGCTTTATTCTCGGCCATCCGAGATGTCGTAATGACACGATTTTTAAAAAAAATGAAATCTAACTCTATTATGCAGGTTATCTTCGGGGAGCTTATTGGATGCGCTTCGGGCCCGGGGCTTGCAGCGTCTTTGAGCAAGCAAAGGACACCCTCGTTGCATTGAGCAAACAACTGGAGATCATTGCTCTAGAAATTTCCAATAGAGGGTGGAAGCATATTTTCCGCTTAGTTTAGTAACAATGTCTATGTTACGGGCGTTTGGCTTGCTCCTCGTGTTTTTTTTCCTCCAAACTTTGTAATAATGGGTCTGCGTACATCCTTAGATGTAAAGGCCGGATTTGATTATCCATTATTAAAAAAAAAGGAACTGGCTCCATCGGTGGGAGACGAGATGGTCGATTGATGGTTACGGTCGAGACTCAAGATCGAGAGGTCCTACTGACCTTGTTTCGACAACCTCACATTGCTCGTTAATTGGGTCGTTTGGAAGGAATGGAACAGCAGGACCTTCGGTAAAGAGCACGCCTCAGTCCTGGAGGTTTGCAAGCGTGTGTTGGCTGAGACCGACAACTGGATCCCGACGGGCTTTGGCAAATTAGCCACGATCATCACGTTCTGATCGCAAAACCCTTTATTCATGTAATCACTTACTTTCGTATCCAGTACCACCCCTACAGTTGGCTGCTCGCCGTCTGTGTCGGGCCGCGCTCTGTAACTTGCAATGTGTTGAACTTGCGTTTCATCTTAATGAAAAAACGGGTGAATGGACCGATCTCTCGAAAAAAATGTAGTCATGAATTGGTTCATTGTCAAAGAATGGAATAATACTAATGTTTACGGCTATAGTTTTGACAAGTCTCTACAAAGATAAAAATTGCATAAAAAAAAAAAAATTATGCGAGCCTTTATTTTGGTTGTCAACCAAATGCACACCTAAGTTTTTTCTCCTAACTTTGGCAACTTTGATTTTGGCAATGATTTTGGTTGGGCAAAAATTAGTAGCCAACAAATCAAACTCTTAATAAAGTTTTTTTAAAAAATATAAATAGTCCTATATCTATGATAATAATTTTTTTGACTAGAGATAATAAAAATAAATTTCATGATGAATCTTATGGCACACCTAAGTTTAACTTAATCAAATTAGAAATTGTTTGGTTTGATGATACTACTAAAATTGCATTCTTTGAGGGTGGAGTAACGTCAACGTGCAATCAAAGTTCATGTTCGGCCCTGGTAGCCAACGCGACTTCAAGTAAACCAACTTTATTTCAGTTCTCTACAAGCCATACGATACCTATAAAGTTTGTTTGGGACAGTTCCACCAGATCTATATGTGATTTTTTTTTGCCCGAAATTTTGAGTATTCAACTGAATACCCTTTGAATACATGCTTCATATACTGTTGTGGTAGTAGTATCTTAAAAAAAAAATCGGCATGGCCATAGCAACTGGCCAACAAGCAATACAGTCATACTAGGTCCCAGTTTTGCAGGGTTCTCGCTGTTTCACACAATGGCTCCAGTTTTGACTCTCCAGTAGTTGTGTTGTGTGTGACTCGGTGCAGATCAACTCATTGTAAATTGTGTTATTCTTGTTATTACTGCGGCCTAGCGTGTGTGGCCGAATGGGACTACACATCCTCTAGTGAAACGAGCCACGGAGGACGACGGAGCGTTGGAAGTTGCAGCCAATTCACTGTCATCACTCATCCGCCTCTTCCTATCTCCAATGGAGTACTACTACGAGAACATTCATTCAAGCCCCCGGAGCAGCATATATAGAGAGGCAGAAGACTAGCCGGAGAGGCAGGGTGTCGGGTTGGATCAGCGTTTCGTTCGTGTGCGTACCTTTTCATTTCTGTTCATTGTTATTCTTGTTCAGCTCTGGACTTTCAGTTGCAATGAAATGAATTATAACATTGTCAGTTTTACTGTGGTTACCGCTGAATTCAGTACCTGACAGGCGACGAAGCACGTCCTCGGCCATGTCCGGCGGCAGTATCAAGTTCATGACGTACAACGTCTGGTCATGTGAGCACGTCGCGGTCTACCGAAGGATAAAGGCCATCTGCGAGATCATAGAGCAACATGACCCAGACGTCGTCTTCTTGCAGGTGATCCATCGAGGCGTCGACCACTTCTTAATCTATCTCCTCCTCATGGCCATGGCCATGCGTAATTGTTTCTTGCGCTAACAATCTTGCTTCAGGAAGTCACTGACTACATTTACAGCCTCTTCCAAGAGGCTCCATGGTGGAAAAATTACCACAAGAAGTTTTCATCGAAGGGGAAAAATCAGAATTACAACCATTCATCACTGCCGTTCGACTCGAATCCTTCCTCTTTCTGTCTTCTGGTAATAATCATAAGCAACTAGTAAACTGCATTCTTGTCTGGTTGATTTCTAGCGAATATCCTTTCGACATGGAACATTTTAGTTTGTCGATCTTACCATTTGCACTATGATTGCAGTTAAGCAAGTTGGATGCCGGATGTGTGGTTTTTCCCCGGTACGTCGAAAGACACAAGGCCGTCATGGGCACCTTGCCGAAGCACTTTCCTCGTGCGGGGAGTATACCTGATGATCTGCTTTCAGCATGGGTGTACACGAAGTACAGGGAGCCCGGCGCCATTGTAGACTGGCAGTGGCCCCACCTGCGCGCGGCGACGTGCAGGCTCACGAGCCCGTCTCCATCGGACGTTGCCTGCGTGCACCGGCGCGCCCGGGCCCGCGCTTTCCTGGAGCACTTCGAGGCCGTCCACGAGCCAGATCAAAATGGAAGTGGCTACGTGCTCGACGAAAACGTCGTGCTCGGAGGTGACCTGGGTTGGGACGACGACCTGGACGGGCCGCTCCGGCTGCGTGACGGCGGGTGGGTGGACGCCTGGGTGGAGCTGCGGGGCAGCCGTGGCGGGTGGACCTATGACTCGCTGGCGAACCCGATGCTGCGTCGGCTCAACTTGCCGGCAAGGAGGAGGCCGGACAGGTTCATCTGCAAGCTGAGGAACTTCACTCTTGAGAGCATCGAGATGCTCGGAATGGAACCCATTCCCGACGTGATATGCTTCGATGATAAGGGGGGCTTTGTGCCGGTACTCCCCAGCCATCACTTCGGGTTGCTGCTTATCATCAGCCCGAAATAATTGAGAGTAGCAAAGACTTAGACGTTGGATGTTATGATCCATATGCAGCTAAATCGATCGAGTCTCCTCCATTGAAGCCATCGGCCCATCGCCCAGATTTGTTTAAATTTCTTTCCGTTGGCATTGTCATTTATGTTTGACTGTTGTCATGAATGGACAAAGTTAATCATCGATCTATCTCACGTGTTGCCATTTTTTTTTTTTTTTTGCCATGTCGATTTTCATTTTATTGCGTCAATGTTGGATGCTCTTGTATGTGCACTTCGAATTTTTGGCAAGAAAAAAGTTCAAATATTGCAACAATACTGTTCATTTATAGTGATAATCTAAAAATCATAATTACGAAATTCTTTTTAACCAATGGCAAACTCTAAATTTGGCAGGTATTAGTGCTATTGGAATAGGATGCAAACGATGAATGTTCCTTCATCTGTCCTAATATAGTGCATTCAAGAATTTTGAGATAAATTAAGAGAGAACACAAAAGATGCTTGCACAGTGTACACCCACTTTATTTCACAATCTATCATGAATGTGAGTAATGGTGATTAACTGATAAATAGAGATTATTTAATGCAATGCATTATAATTGAGGACAAATTTTGAATGCAAGAATGCACAATATAATGAGACGGAAGGAGTAAATAAGAAGCTGCTATATCAAACATTAGGTTTGTCCTAAATCAAACATTACTATATTTTGACCATTGATATAAAAAAGAATATGGCATTGTGGGTGCCATTCTCCATCTCCAACTTCCTCGTGATAAAGCCGTCGGGATGGAGTGATGAGTTGAAGAGTGGGTGGTTGGACCTTGTAGCTTGAGTGACATGCCACAAGCTTGTGTGACATTGCCCACCTTGCTTTGCCCAACCAAACACATCTTTAGTGGCAACCCACAAGCTTGCGTGACATAGCAATGTGCGCAATGTGGAGGATGAGAGAGCAGTGCCTATATAGATGGCCTTGACACGACACGACACAGGTCCGCCAAGGCATGACCATTAGACGTGAGGCCATCACCCACACACCTCAACGCAAGGGCACAACCCATGAAACCTCTCGGGCCGTGTTAGGTCGGCCCAACTATTATTCACAGACCATAAATCAAATAGAAAAAATATTTTTCACATTTAGCATATAGAGAGAACAATAGAATCCAATGGTTAAAAAAGTTGGTATCCAATTCTTCATAGTTCACACGACCACACGTTCGAGTGTGACCGAGGAGGTAGATAGGGTCGTGTTGCCACATGCACGTGGTCGGGAGGGAGGACGACACAAAGAGAGTAATCGTTGCGATACATGAGTTGTGGTAGGGTTTGAGAGTAATTCTGGCTTATATACCACTGTAGTGGGTCGTGTTGGGCCAGCCCGCTCCCATCAGGCTGCAATGGCACAAGAATGGCGGCTATCGGGCCATGCCATGCTTGGCCTGGGTCAAAACGCTGGGCCATGGGTCTTAGGTCGCATAGCCATTTATAACCGGTAAAAAGAGCAAGAAATAAAAGCAAGGGTATCACTATTTTAGTATCCACATTCCACTATCCATGCACCTATTAGTTAGGATCCAAACACCCTAACTCAGCTAAGCTAAAGTTTAGATGGAACGGGTCCAAAGATAGTTTCATTTATATTTGATTGTTAAGTGTCATAATTAATAAACTGAGATATCGGACTTGATTGCTGGAAGCAGTTTTACAAGTGGAGCAGGACTGAAGTGGAGTCTATCTCACACCCAACCGAGAAAAAGGCCAAAGCCAATGGAAGCGGGACCTTTTGATTTTGCTGTTACGCTTCCAACGTTTTAACTGGATTGTACCAGACTCCCATTGCCTCCTTTACGCTCTGTATTTCTCAACTTGCAACTCCCATAGGCCATAGCTTTCCAAATTCCAACAGCTTTGGTCAATGCCTATCTCCATAACAAAGAAACAAAATGATGATCACAACGTGCGTTCTGAATGATATTATTAGCAGTTAATTTTTGCTTTTGATCCTAGACCCCAAATTGACACGGCATGTGAACTGGTAGTGCCCAACTGCCGAACAGGGTTACAAACCAAACAACTGCATCCCTGCTCTTCCGGCCTCCCGCTGCGTCGGAACCCCACGTCCCGGCAAATTGCGGCGTTTGGCGGTCCGTCGGTGATCCTGCAGTCTGTATCCTGGGGCCAATCTCACTGAAGCAACGCCTGGGTCTGTGGGTCAAAAGAGTTGTCGGCAATCTGATTTCTGTAGGCGGTGGAGCCATGCCAGCTCGAGTTGACATTGGGGTAACTCCGTCCTCTCATCTTGTATGGTGCTAATGTGTTATGGACTTGTGCACTTTCTCTTCTTCCACACAAGAGCACGAGTTCGTTTCCTTGCCATTGCTACCACAGTACCACAGCTAGTTCGCCAATGGAGGCAGTGCAGCGCGTCTGCTCAATGTCCCGGCCACGGCTAGCCACCTTCTTCTTCTTCCTCGTCGTGGCTACCACCGCCTTCGCCAGAGACACCATCCTCCCGGGCGAGGGCATCTCCGGGAACCAGACTCTGGTGTCCCGGAACGGCGTGTTCGAGCTGGGGTTCTTCTCGCCGGGGACGGACATATACCACTTCCTGGGTGTCCGGATCCGGAACATGCCGACGAACGCGGGCACGCCGACGTTCTGGTTCGGGGACCGGGTTTACATCTCCGACCTGCCCAGCGCGGCGCTGCAGCTCTTCGGCGACCGCCTGTACATCACGGAGAACGGTACGAACCTCTGGTGGTCAAGCGTGGCGGGCGGCGCCGGCCCCGCGCCGGGGGCACCCGCATCCGCCGTCGTCGCAGTCCTCCTCGACAGCGGCAACCTCGTGGTGCAGGACCAGGCCAACTCGTCGCAGGTCCTGTGGCAGAGCTTCGACTACCCCGGCGACGCGCTGCTCCCCGGCGCGAGGGTCGGGCTCGACGGGGACACCGGCAACAACGTGTCGCTGACGTACAGGAACGCGAATTCGTGGCACAACAGCAGCCTCAGCGTCGACCCGGATCGGCGCAGGAAAACGGCTTCGTCCTCACCACCGACGCCTGGGACGTCCTTCGGGGCACCTTCCCGGAGTGGATGGTGTCTTCTCAGGGAAACGGCAGCTCGCTGGTGCTGCTGAACAGCCGTCCGGCGGCGGCGGGCGCAGACATGGCGGAGCACTTGCAGCTCCACCTGGGGCAAGTGAGCCTACGGAGCTGGTCGACTTCTGCTGGCAGCTGGGTGGCACGTTGGACCTTCCCTCCGACTGCAAATCCAGCGCCTTCTTCTGCGGCCGCTTCGGCGCCTGCACGAGCAACGGCACGTGTGGGTGCGTCCACGGATTCGAGCCGTCAAACCCATCAGAGTGGCAGCGTGGATACTTCGTGGACGGTTGCTTAAGGTCACTGCCACTGAGCTGCACGGCAAATGATGGCCTGGCAGCGGCACAAGATGACTCGTTTGTGCTCCTAGACAACCTGCGAGGGCTTCCTTACAACTCTCAGAATGACACAGCAGAGGGCGACGATGGTTGCAGACAAGCCTGCCTGAGCAAATGCTACTGCGTCGCCTACGCATATGACGATGACGACTCTGGGTGCAAGCTATGGTTCAACTACCTGTACAACGTGAGCTTGGCCGCTACACCTCCATTCAGCAAGGTTTATGTTCGCTTGGGTTCGAAGCTCATGGTTCAAAAACGTCCAACAACAGTATGGATCGTGTTCATGGCTGTTGGATTGGCAGCAACAGCCTGTGTGATATTGATACTGGCACTTCTTTGGAGATACAGGAGAGTTTTGTTTACTGGTACTTGCAGAAAGTTCCAACAATTGGAAGGAGGCTGTCTTGCTGTCCACACATATGCACAGGTGAAGAGAGCTACGAGGAATTTCACTGACAAGCTCGGCGAGGGAGGTTTTGGCTGTGTTTTCCGTGGAACAATGCCAGGACCAACCGTCGTCGCCGTGAAGCGTCTCAAAGGCTTTGGGCAAGCAGACAAGCAGTTCAGAGCTGAAGTGCAGACACTCAGAGTGATTCGGCACACGAACATCGTCCCTCTCTTGGGATTCTGCGTCAAAGGGAACACGAGGCTGCTCGTGTACCAGTACATGGACAATGGCTCCTTGGACGCACACCTCTTCTCGGAAAGCAATCCATGTCCACTGAACTGGGAACTTCGGTACCGGATCGCGCATGGCATCGCCAAGGGCCTAGCCTATCTCCACGAAGAATGCCAAGACTGCATCATACACTGCGACATCAAGCCAGAGAACATACTCCTCGACGCGGAATTCGGCGTGAAGATCGCGGACTTTGGCATGGCAAAGCTCCTCGGACGGGACTTCAGCTCTGCGTTGACCACGATCCGAGGAACCATGGGCTACCTTGCGCCGGAGTGGGTGTCTGGACAGCCTATCACCAAGAAAGCAGATGTCTATAGCTTCGGCATCGTGCTGCTGGAGATAGTCTCGGGGAGGAGGACTACCAGGAGACTGAAATTTGGGAGCCATCGGTATTTTCCTCTTTATGCTGCTGCCCAGCTGAATGAAGGAAACGTGATGTGCTTGCTGGATCCTAGGCTGGGAGGAAATGCCAATGTGGAGGAGCTTGATGTCGCCTGTAGAGTTGCCTGTTGGTGCATCCAGGATGAGGAGAATGACAGGCCGTCCATGGCCAAAGTTGTTAGTATGCTGGAAGGTGTTTTGGACACGGGAGTTCCTCCGGTTCCGTCTTCGTTCAGGAACCTTATTGAGGGTGACGGCAGCAGTATGTCTTCTGAAGAAGGCTAATGTTTTCCTTATTGTACATGGGGATTATTGATTCAGATATGGTCCCTGTGTTTAGGCGCTGATCTTTTTTTTTTTTCTGTTATGTAATAAGGAAAATATGCCGGTGTACCGCTGATTTTTTCTGTTAATGAAAATATTTTTTTTCTGTTATGGAAACGTGCGATCTTTGCTCCCTTTGACTCGGCGATCTCCTCCCATTTCGCCCTTCCGGCCTTCCCTATAAATTACAATCTCGATCAGGCGAGGCTCCCACCGCATGCAGCCGCAATCGATATGCGGGCCTCGCCGGTTCATCGTCCCTACCCGTCGCCATCGCTTTTTTTTTTTTCGATCGGGCGTTCACCCGTATTTCATTAAGAGGAGGAAAACCAAATCCAAATACAACAAACCCCGATGCGAAAGACATCACAGACGAAAACACTAACGATAACCTTAAACATAAACGAAAGCAAGAAAAGCGAGGGGCGAGGAACCCTCCACCTAACAACCCGGCAAGCTGCGCCTATACAAAAGATAACTCAACACCTGGGTAGCTAGTAGTGATCGGAGCCGTAGAAGAAACACCTCGACGTAAAAGCATCTACCGGGAAGACGGCGACCTCGGTGGCAAAGCATCCACCGTGACCTCCTTGGCGGCCAAGCATCCGCCCGAACACGACCTCGGTGGCATAGCATCCACGAACCACAACAAAAGCAAAGCATCCGCTAAGAGCTTAGACGGCAAAGCATCCGTCCAGATCAACCTCGGCGGCAAAGCATCTCGCGGGAAGACGGCGGCGACCCGCAGGCAAAGCATCCGCCCGGAAGCGACGCGACCGACGGCACTTCGCAACCGGAACGCAAAGCAGAAGATACACGGCAAAAGCATCCGCCGAAAGCGGCCGCGACCTCGGCGGCACCCGCGACACCGGAAACGCAGGCTCACAAGAGAAGATACATGGCGGCAAAGCATCCGCCCACACCTCGGCAAAAAGCATCCGCCGGATACGACCACGACCTCGGCTGCCCACGCGACACCGGAAACGCTGCTCGTGAAGACGACCTACCTGAAGAAACAGGGCGGCAAAGCATCCGCCCGGCAACAAAGAGCACCTCGCAAAGAAAGCCGCCCGCCGAAACGACCACCACTACGACACTGCAACAATCACTAGCTAGACATACCCGATGAGAAGAACAATGAAGCGCAAATAGGACCACCGAGACGACCAAAGCGGCCAAGGTGGAAGTGCAGCTGGCGCAGTTAGGAGCATAAGAGTCGAAGACGACGCCTTCAAGAAGGATGCGGCGGCAAAAGTCGCCGCCGTCGTCCACCCCCACGTCGGCCGGGCTTTCGCCCGGAGCTCCATGCGCGCCCAAGTCTCGCAAATGGCAAGCGATCCGTCGTCGCCGAAGCCACCACGGCGTCGAAGACGCACCGCCCGTGCCACCCACACCACCACGATGCGAGACGGCCAAACAATGGCCACGCCGCCCAAACCGCAGCGGCGCCACGCACGATCCACCACCATCGCGGGCGTCGGTCACCACCACGCCAGCGGGGCCAGGCACGGCGGAGTCCAAAGGCCGGCCGGAGCTGCTGCCCGCCGGCGCACGCCGCGCCAGGCGCCGAGGGGCGGACCCGAGCCGGGCGTGGCGCAGCGCACAGCCCGCGCCTCCGCGGTCCCAAGGCTACGACGCGAGCAGCCGTGATGCGAGCGGCGGCACCCGGCGCCGGCGAGCCGCGGTGGCGGCGACCAGGAGCCTTGGCGCCGACAGCGCCCGCCCCGGCGCGCGCGTCCGCCCGCACGGCGCCAGTCGCCGGAGCTGTAGGAGGCGAGGACCTCGACGCTCCCCGCGACATCAGGTGACATCTCCGGCGTGTCGCCCGGACGCCCAGGGCGCCGGCGGCTGGAGCACCCGCCCAGGGCCGGATCCGGCCGGAGAGAGCCCGGGGAGGGGCGAGGGCCGGCGGTGGGGCGGACTAACCACGCCGGCGTCCGCCGGCCGCCCGGGCCGCCACGGAGGAGGGGGGGCGAGGCCCCACATCGGGGCAAAGAGGACGGAACCGGGATGGCCCTCACCGGATCTGCACGCCGCGGCCGGCGCGGGCGGGGAGGCGGTGCCGGGCTGCTAGGTCGCCGGAGTTGAAGGTTGGAGGGAGAGGGAGCGAGGGGATGGGGCCGGGAGAGGTGGACGCCGACGGTGCTCCATTGTGGAGCCGCCGCCGCTGGCCCCCGCGCCACCACGGGCGCAGGAGGGCGGCGGCGGGCCGGAGAGACGCCGGAGGGAGGGAGCTGGTGGAGCGGCGGCCCGCGCCCCCAAGTCGCCCGCGGGGCGCTCGAGCCGCTGACTAATCGGAATATATGCTGGCCCCACCCGTCGCCATCGCTATTGCCATCACCACCACAACCACACGTCGCCGATGGTCTCCGCGTCGCCAACGGGCCGGAGCCCAGGAACGGGCTGCAGGCCGCGGAGGTCAAGAAGACGGCGCCGCGGGCTTTGCGTCCAGCGCGATGAGTGGATCTCGACGAGACTGCCGCCGCCGCCGGCGTTCTCCACCAGCGTCGTCGTCTCCAAGTGGCGCCCCAAGGACCAGGTAATGGATGTGATGCAGTTTGCAGATGCTATTCGCTGCATTTGGCATGTCTTGGGGGGGATGGCATGCAAATGCATTGGTTACCCGCAATTCGAACACTATTTATCAGTTTCCGTTCTGGATCTCGTTATGTTTGCTAACGAGTAAACGACAACCTGAAAATCAAGGAACAAGTAATCTTACGCTCACTGCTCTTGCGAGCAGCACGGCGCGATACAGATCCTTTAGCATGTTAATTAGGAAATTATTTAGATGGTTAAATTCTAGCAAGTCTCCCACAGGTGTCAGTTTTTACTTTTGTGTTTTTGTAACAAGGTTTTTAAGGATAATTTGTAAATCAAAATCAGGAAGATGGTAGATATCAGACTTATTATCCCTATGAAGGTTGCAAATTGAAATAAAAAAAAACTTCTGGAAGACCTTGTTTATGCTGTCTACCAAATTCAATTTTTAGAGGGATATTAATAAACTGTAAACTAACCAATAGTTCTAGACATAAGCATACTAAAAAAAAATGTCTTGATGTTTTCATTGGATTATAAATGTTTCTTGCACTTGAAGTGCTTCCAGACTTGCCGTAACAAGAATAGCTTTTTTTTCTAGTAAAAGTTTATTTGGTCATCAGGTCATGTAAACTCAATTTAATCATACCATCCTTTTCTCTCTTCTTAACGTGTTATATCCACTGGTGCTTAATATTTCCAAAACATCATATTTGGATGCTGCAGCCTACTGGTTGTGATACTATTAGATGAATTTCGTGGGTGTGTTACAAAAACGAGGCACCTTATTACTTTTTTTATGACATTAGAATTCTGTTGGACTAAGCTTTAGCTTGGTCTATATTCTAGTGGAGCGTTATGTTCAGTGAGTAAAGAAAAATGAGTCTGCCACTTTTGTATTTCATCAAATATATCAATATCGCAGATGCTTTTGATGGGTATGAGCGAGGCATGCTTCCTGTCTTTGTTTACTTCCGGGAAGAATCAACAGTACTGGCTTTCTTATTGTTGGATTGAGTCTCACCAATGCAGGTAAGATTGATGATTAAACTCTAAAAGTAGTCCTAGAAAGTCATTTTTTTCTTTATGCACGTCGATATTTTTGTAGCACGGTTTATTTGACTTCTTAATGTGGTTAGCGATGATCTTAACGAAGTACTACGTTCAAAGGATGGTTCTAGATTTTTATTGTTTATTAATCAGTTGCTAGTTTTTTTATTGTTTAAGTAATCCAAAGGTCTCACTCTATTTCTTGTTCCATTATAATTGTTTCTAGATTCCAACATTTGCATATTGTTCTCTCAAAGGTCTAGAATATGCATTCTTTTTTATTTTTGAATTTTGGAGAGTTTTCACTCTGATTTGATTGCTTGTTTGAACATTTGTTTTTGTTAATAATTAATATCAACAAATCACACACATTTTTGTGGTAGCAGCATCATTTCACCAATGCTTTCTTGTCATATATAACTCGGAGCTGCCATAGAATAAAGAATGAAAGTGTGTTTGTTATCACTAATGACTTGTTGCATGCTATTCAATACTAACAACTTCTACATTTAGCTATAAATAGGAAGCTGAGTTGGACAGACCATCCTTTAACACATTAAATAAAATTACATCAGGCCTTTACATGACCTTTGTTACCTTTTTTTAATTGCTTGCTGATAGCGTGCTGCGTGCATCTGTGATATAGTGGTATTACTATCCTCAGACTAATGTGTCGTGTGCCTTATTTTAGGCCATAAATACTATTATAATACGAAGACACAGGCCACACAGTGGAGGGGGTGGGGAGTTGGTCTTGTCTAGCCTTGGGGATACTGCAATCACAGCACAAGGTAATCTGTTTAATCTCGTCCATTTAAGTTGATCAAAATTGTGAAGCTTGATCCATAGTCACATCATGTCATTGATTCTGTTATGATAATAGATCATCATTTTCATTATCTATAGCTTAGCCGTGTTAGTATTTTATGATTTCCTGATACAATGATCCTATTATCAGTACCAAAAATAGATCAAACATTAACATCTACCTTAATTAGTTTCTATTAGTTTAAAAAATTCAAACGCTAGAACCAAAAAGTGTACACATTTACAAGTTTTTTGTTTTGTTTATATAGTTAGGAGTAGTTTTGTTATTTTTCGTTTCAAATTGCAATAGTATAAAAATGAGTAGCCATCTTGATGTCTCCATGAGATGTAATACAAAACATTATACGATAGTTAATATAACTATAAATAATAAAGACTTTAAAGTTTCTTATTACATTGTGAATGCCTTTTATTGCAACTCTAGTAGTGTCCGTCCACTCCTACTCTATTTTACTGGCCGTAGTTGGCTGAAACCACATTGGCATCTACAGTGGATATTACTCAGGGGCGGATAATATAGGTGACCAGCCTAGTGTGCGCTGAAATCAAAGTCAGCGTCATAGTTGATCAAGTCTACGACATAGACGCAATCTGTCCAAAGAACTCTCGTTGCCATCATGAGGCACATCTACATAGAAAGGGCAGTTGGCCCAAATGAGGAGGGCACGAAAGCACCGCCAAGGTCCCCGACACGTTGCCAAGTCGCCGTGATGGCGTTGAGCTCATGGAGCAAAAGACGCCGCGATCACAAGTTCCACCGTGAATCAAATGCTATGACAAACCAAATGCCGTCCATGAGGTCGTTGGCATAGTAGCTGAACAAACCGATGTGTTGGAGGTCGCCACCGCCGACCGATGACAATGGTCAATGTTAGGGCTCGATGTTAAGCCGTGCGCCATGTCCCAGTAAATGTCCCCGGATTCCGCCACAGCGATCACCTTGCCCTTGTGCACAAAGTGACATCCGTGGACATGTTGGGAGAGTATATTGAAGGAAAAATCTCTCGAGGTTGGGGTTGTTCAACAACGTCCACCTCTTGTTGTTGGTCTTTGTGGAAAGCAAACCGGACTCTTCTTGTTATTAGAGAAGAGAGCGACAAACCGGGTAGTCATAGCCTAGGTGCATCGGCTTTCAACACACGCCTTAATCTTTTGCAAAAGGTGTGATGACTCCCTACAAAATCCGGGCACCATAACCATCTTGAAGGTGACACCGTGGCCACGATAGGAGAATGGCACCACCTCGATGCCTAGAATGGTTCGAATGACGACAACGGGATGCGAGTGTCGGTGATGGGGTTTAGGAGCTCGACGTTGCAATTCAAGTCTATTGGGTAACCGACAAGTCATCCTTGCCATCGACCCAAGTCCGCTTCTTTATCCCCTTAGCCTTGTCGCGGTAGGACTTGCCGTGGTGGCGGCGCCGTGGAGCTTGAAGGTGCCCGCTTCCAAGTGATACTCAAAGTCATCCTAGCGTTTAGGGTGCGTGATAGGTGGTGAACATGTCAATGTTAGGTGGTGACAAAATCATGGGCTCCGATATTGTTGCGCCGCGGCACCATGTCTCGAGTAGATGACCCCGTGATCCGCCACAACGACCACCTTACACTTGTGCATAGTGACATCCGTGAACAAGTTGGAAGAGTATGATTGAGAAAAAATCCCTCGAAGTCGGTGTTCTTCAACAATGTCCACCTCTTGTCGTTGTCTACCATCCGAGCAACTGGACTCTTACTATTACCGTGAGAAGAGAGCGACAACCATGTAGTCATTACTCGTGTGTCGGCTTTCGGCGCCTTAACCTTCTACAAAAGTTTTGATGGCTCCCTCCAAAATCCGGGCATCATAATCGTCTTGAAGGAGACAACGGGCCACGGTAGGAGAACAACACCACCTCGATGCTTGGTATGGTTTTGAAGGACGACAACAGGGACGCAAGTGTCTAAAGTTATGGGGTTTAGGAGCTCGATGTTGTAACTCAAGTCCTGTGGTCACCGGCTAGTCATCCTTGCCACCGATCCAAGTCCGCTTATTTAGCCCCTCGGCCTTGCCATGGTAGGACTTTGTTGGTGGCGATGTCGTGGAGAAGGCGCCCCCTTCCAAGTCATACTCAAAGTCATCATAGCCTTCGAGGTGCGGGATAGACTAAGACTTGAGCAGCGTCGATGCGCCCGACATGGTAGAGGGCGGTGGTCATTGTGAATCCTAAAAGCGGCGTCCCTAGGCTGTGCAAACCACCGTGAAGCGGATGATGTTGATAGCGTCTCAGTGCTCCAAGACGGCCTCAAGACGACCTCAAGACAGATCCCGTTGGAGGTAGGCCCATGGGGGGTGTCCCCGTTGTCATTAGAACCTAATCACACAGAGACATGCCGCAAGGGACACCCGCAAAATAAAGTACAAGTATGGTTATTTGGAGAACACCAGAAATCTAAGGATGTTGAGGTCGAGATGTCGCACGGAGTGCAAGCATGGTCTGGCTGAGCCACCATGATCCTCTAGCCACCGCTAGCTACCACCGATTGAGTGTGGCATGGATGGCTCAACGAAGAGCTCATACTCAGTCCGATAATACGTAACCCGCCTGAAATCAAAGTCATCTCCCATCTCAAAGGTGCCGGCGTCATAATCGATCAAGTGCAAATATAGACGCTAGATGCCCGCCCGTGAGAAGATCTCTATTGCCATCACGAGGCATATCTACGTAGAAAGGGTAGTTGGCCCAAACGAAGAGGGCACGACCACAGCCAAGGCCCCTAACGCGTTGCCAAGTGTTGGTGATGTCGTTGAGCTCGTCGAGCCAAACGTGTTGCGACCACAAACTGCACTGCGAATCAAATGTTGCTTGAACATTTGGCCCAAAAGATTGACATGCTTGAAGCGCAACTACCAATGAAGAATCCTGTGCTTGCAACAACTTGCAAGTTTTCTGACAATCTGGATGATGATTGTGAGCCTTTCGGGTGGTATACTATGGATAATCCTCTTTGGGGTAATAATGCACAAGTGTTTTAATTATTTAGCCACAACAGCCGATTCCAGAGCAAAAAAATAAATATGTACTAAACATAGAAACGAAAAAAAATCATACCCAACAAATTATCGCCCCACATGAGGCCCATGCAATGATCCCACCCGGGCGTAGGGGCCTCCTCACCTCCGTCGTAGAACCCACGCTTAGCGCGGCAGATGTCGACGTGCCGGTCATTCCCGTTGTCGCCGTGGAGGAACACGATGGAGTCCCTAGTGACGAGCTTCTTCTCGCTGACGAACGTGCTCCACCCCGTGGTGAGCGGTCTTTTGCGCCCGCCGCCCTCGTAGATGTGGCGGAACATCCAGCCGGCCTTGTGCACGTCCTTGGCGATGACGGTTTGCACCGGCTGGTCGGCGGTGTAGTCAAGTCGCCGTGGGAAGGTGGTCTCCATGCGTAACTTGGGCACGAAAGATCCCACGGGTGTTGTAGGCTTAGTCACCGAGAACGGGAACGACCCCCCACGTTCCACGCCCCGGAACTTCGTCCCCAAAACGAGGAACGGGCGTCTTTGCGCAAGGCGTGTAGGCCTAACGTGCAATGGGCTATATTTAGGGTAAGAGATGTGGCCCATGTTTCGTTGAATCATTCTCTTGGCCTGGTTTTCCCCGCAACAAACAACAGCCACAACTTCGCTCCCATGTGCATCGTTCCGAGCTTCGTTCCCAAATTATCCGGATCGCGATCCAACTTCAAATGAAACAGCCGATGAGGTATACCCTCTTCGAACCATGACCTTTTACAATGTCGTTCCCGTTCCTCGACCCATCGTTCCGAACTTGGTGACCTAGGTTGTAGGCGTCGGTGTTGGCCGCTGTCTTGGTGAACGACGCCGGCATCTCCTCCTCGCTCGCCCACCGCCGCATTGTCGCCCTCGAGGCCACACACGTCCGCCTCCCCACCGCGTAGCGGGACGAGGTGGATCGTTCGCGAAGAAGACCTCATCGGTGTCCGGGTTAGCCGTGGCGCGCCCGCTGCGGCGGCGGGAGAGGATTTGCCGGGACACACGCCGTGGGAGAGGTCGACCACACCGACATCGGCGAGGGCGAGCGCATGCTGCGTGGCCTTGTAGTACACCGCCTCAAGCGCCGCTCGGCGGCCGCCGCCCCTCGCCTCACCATCCACGCCCCTCGGTTGGACCTTGCCCCGTGCCATGGCGGCTCCACGGGCTCACCTTATCGCCCCACATGAGGCCCATGCAATGATCCCACCGGGCGTAGGGGCCTCACCTCCGTCAGAGAACCCACGCTTTAGCGCGGCATGCCGACGTGCCGGTCATCCCCAAGTCGCCATGGAGGAACACGATGGAGTCCCTAGTGACGAGCTTCTTCGGCCGACGAACGTGCTCCACCCGTGGTGATTTGGGCGCTAAGCGCCGCGCCCCGTAGATGTGGCCGGAACATCCGGCGGCCCCCGCATGTCCTGTCCTTGGCGATGACAGCTTTGCACCGGGCGGTCGGCGGTGTAGGCAAGTCGCCGTGCGCCGTAGAAGGTGGTCTCCATGCGCATTTGGGTACGAAGATCCCATGAGTGTTGTAGGCGCCGGTGTTGGCCAGCGTCTTGGTGAACGACGCCGGCATCTCCTCCCGCCGTCCCGCCGCCGCATTGTCGCCCTCGAGGCCACACACGCCCGCCTCCCACCGCTGTGAAAGGGGACGAGGTGGATCGTTGCGGCGACCTCGCTGGTCCCAGTTAGCCATGTAGCGCACCGCGGTGACCCGAGGGGATTTTCTTCGACACGCACCGCGGAGAGGTCGACCACACCGACATCGGGCGGGGCGAGTATGCTCCGTGGTGGCCTTGTAGGAACTAGTAGACGCCAGGGGCCCACAAACGCGCATGGTGCACATGCAGCCCGCTTGCTGTTAGCCACGGTACCCGGTCATTGCACCGCCGGCGTCGGCCACGGCTTGTCCGCTAGGGTCCATCGGGAAGAGAACGCGACGGAGGCGAGGGCCGGTGGAGCCGAGAGGAGGGATATAGAGGTGGAGAGAGGAGACGAAGATGAGCTAATTCAAGGAAGGATGATTTAAACCGCTTTGAATGCCTATTTTAATGACCGGAAGCCAATTAGAAGTATTTTTCTCGTTGGGATCCGATGCCGCCATGTGACCGAGAGCATGCCAAGCGCCGGTGGTGGCGTTGAACTCGCGGAGCCAAACGCTGTCCGCGACCATAAGGTCCATCGCAAATGTTATGACAAACCCAAAGACTTGTCCATGAGGTCGCTGGCATAGTTGCCGAACAAACCGACGAGTTGGAGGTCATCGCCGCCGGTGTAGCTGTGGATAATGCACGCATGGTTTCGCACTGATGTCAATGTCAATGTTAGGTGATGACAAAATCATGGGCTCCGGCGTTGCACCGCGCGCCATGTCCCAATAGTAGATGTATTGTTGTCGCCTTCATTCGAGACAATGCTAGGCACATTGAGTGTTGGGCCCCGAACTTCACCGGAGCCATGACCTTCATCTTCGCAGGTCGATGATGATGGTAGAGACACTTCGAGTAAGGCTCTTCAAGAGGACTATCGCCATAAGGATCGCCCTCATCGTAAGACTATCGCCATAAGGATCGCCCTCATCGCATTTCTATCGCCATAAAGATCGCTTCTCTATCGCTTTTGGGTTTTTTGTTCAACTTTTGAAATGGGTGGGCTAACAGAAATTTCTCGGGGGAGCAATAGTAGGATTTGAAGTTTCCTTTGTGATAGAAATACCCCACCTAATCGAAAGGGTCGAGCTAAGCCTCACCACCCGCCGTACCCACCATGATCTAGCACATGCGCCATCCCGCATGCAGCCATGCCGCGACGCCTCGCCACATTGCGGGGCTTATTCAGATGTTCTCGGGAGGATCCTATGTGATCCAAGCCAAGTTCATGACCGACTAAAAATAGACAAAGAATGAACTAAAATTGAACTCGTGGATCACAAATAACACTACTTATTCGATCACCGATAAAACTCGAACTAAGGCTCGCCACCCTTTGGTACCCCACGATCTAGCACATGCGCCCATCCCCTCGTATGTCTTGCCACAACCGTTCTAGATGAAGAAGACGTTGCGGTGCTTATTCAGGACGCTCTTGGGAGGATCCTATGTGATCCAAGTCGAGCTCATGACCGACTAAAAATAGACTACGCAATGAACTCAAACTCTCGATTACGATAACACTACTAGCTCTGCTTGTCATCCCGAACCACGGCGGACGCCCGACGACGCCGCGTTCTTGGTCATGCTATTCGATGATGCCGGAGCCCGAGCCGCCCCCGCCTGCTTAGGATGGTCCATCCGAAGAGCACTAGCCCCGTGGGCGTGATGGCGCCGAAGCCGCTTGTTGGTGGCGCCGATGGATAGGTCGCTCGGGGCATCGCTGCCGCCGCGGCGCTCGGTGCTAGGCCTCCTATGGTCGGTCGGTGCGATTCTTGCCGGGATCGCCGGACCGCAGATGGTCGGGATGGTGGATCCCGAGGGTACAACAAAGCTCGACCGTAGGTGTGTGTGCCTCAAGGGGACTCGAGTATGCCGATCCGTGGCTTCTGGCGCGGTGGCAATAAGGGAGGCGAGGTGGATGATCGGTATGTTGGACACCAGCCCACCAGGCTAACCCGCCACGCTCAGAGGAGCGTAAGTGGGAGGTACGATATTCCCAGTGTCACCCGCCAATGCAACAAGGGAGCACCAAGCAAGCGCAAAGAAATTAAACCCGGCAGCGGCTGGCCGCATAAGCATACCTAGAGAAGGCGCCACGGTGGATCGGGGCCACCGGATGGGGTTGGTGACCTAGACGTTGCGACGATGCCCTCGATCCATGTGATCCGGAGGAGTCATCGATCTCGAATGCCATCATGAACGCATCCCCGGGGACCACTATACTCATCGCCATTTTGACCGGACGCGTCGGCGCGAACATAGAACCTCGAGTGTGCCGACGCGAGGGTAGTACACCGCCTCAAACGACCGCTGGCGGCCGCCAGCCTCGCCTCATCGGCCACGCCCTCCGGTTGGACCTTGCCCCCGTGCCATGGCGGCGGCTCACGGGCTCACCTTATCGCCCCACATGAGGCCCATGCAATGATCCCACCGGGCGTGGGGCCTCCTCACCTCCGTCGAACCCACGCTTAGCGCTGCAGATGCCGACGCGTCTTGGTCATCCCCCCTTGTCGCCAGGAGGAACACGATGGAGTCCCTAGTGACGACTTCTTCTCGACGAACGTGCTCCACCCGTGGTGGGAAATTTGCGGCGCCGCCCCGCCCCCCGTAGATGTGGCGGAACAGCCAGGCGGCCCCGTGCACGTCCTTGGCGATGACAGTTTGCACCGGCGGGTCGGCGGTGTAGTCAAGTCGCCGCCTTCCCGCAGAAGGTGGTCTCCATGCGATTTGGGTACGAAGATCCACGGGTGTTGTAGGCGTCGTGTTGGCCCACCGTCTTGGTGAACGATGCTCGGCATCTCCTCCCCGCCGTCCCACCGCCGCATTGTCGCCCCCGAGGCCACACACACGTCCGCCTCCACCGCTGCAGCGGGGCGACGAGGTGGATCGCTATAAGACCTCATCGGTGTCCGGGTTAGCCATGTAGCGCCCGCGGCGACCGAGGGGATTTGCTTCGGGACACACGCCGTGGAGAGGTCGACCACACCGACATCGGCGAGGGCGAGCGCATGCTTTGCGTGGCCTTGTAGGAACTAGTAGACGCCGGGGCCCACAACCGGCATGGTGCACATGCAGCCCGCGCCATAGCTGCTAGCCCGTTTGGCCGGTCATCGCACCGCAAGATCGGCCACGCTGTCCGTTTAGGTCCATCGGAAAGGAACGCACCGAGGCGCAGGGTCTGCGGAGAGCGAGAGGAG
The DNA here is from genome assembly GCA_015847255.1 of Hyparrhenia diplandra. Classification (NCBI taxonomy): domain Eukaryota; kingdom Viridiplantae; phylum Streptophyta; class Magnoliopsida; order Poales; family Poaceae; genus Hyparrhenia; species Hyparrhenia diplandra. Next base: position 111,016 of record JADLZK010013255.1, on the reverse strand, counting down.
GGATATAGAGGTGGAGAGAGGAGACGAAGATGAGCTAATTCAAGGAAGGATGATTTAAAACCAGTTTGAATGCCTATTTTAATGACTGGAAGCCAATTAGAAGTATTTTTCTCGTTGGGATCTGGATGCCGCCATGTGACTTGAGAGCATGCCAAGTCGGTGATGGCGTTGAACTCGTGGAGCCAAACGCTGTCGCGACCATAAGGTCCATCGCAAATGTTATGACAAACCAAAGACTTGTCCATGAGGTCGTTGGCGAGTTGCCGAACAAACCGACGAGTTGGAGGTCATCGCGCTTCGGTGTTGCCGGGGATAATGCACGCATGGTTTCGAATCGCGATGTCAATGTCAATGTTAGGTGATGACAAAATCATGGTAGATGATGGTAGAGACACTTCGGAGTAAGGCTCTTCAAGAGGACTATGGGCATAAGGATCGCCCGGACGGTACTATCGCCATAAGGATCGCCCTCATCGGTACTATCGCCGGAAGGATCGTCCTCATCAACTATCGCCATAAAGATCGTTTTGGATTTTTTGTTCAACTTTGAAATGGGTGGGCTAACAGAAATTTCTCGGGAGCAACAAAGAGGATTTGAAGTTTCCTTTGTGATAGAAATACCCTAATCCTTAATTGGATTGGCCGGAGGCCGATTAGTGTATGTAGCATTGGTTGAGCTTGTACCCTCGGCTGATGTTCATATATTGACCGGCGACAGCGATAGTACTCCCAATAGCCATCGTGGTCTAAACCGGGGCTTGGGCATGGTGGAAATGAAAGGAAGCAAAGAATGATTGTGCGTAAAGTATTATGGAGGGGCCGCGGGTGGACTTGTGTAGTAGGTTAGAGAAAGGGAAGACGGTGGGGGGGAGAGCTTGGCCGGGTCCCCGTAATGGTGGCGAATGTGCCTTTAGACGCCGAGACGAGTTGGATAGATAAGGAAAGGATGAAGGGATGACCATCGATGCGACAATAATATGGAAGTATCCGGAATGCTAGGCGGCATGGTCACGCCCTAGACGTGTTCATGTGGCGTATGCGCGACTTATGCGTGGATCGTGTGTGTGGTCATGATTGATGCTCTTCGGGAGGGCGATGGGGACGCCGCGACAAGGATAGATCCGGACAGGAGAGGGATGAGTTTGGTCAAGCGCATAACCCCGGTCTTTGGGGGCGTGGTGGGCCGGGAACGTTGATTTGCGGTACCGAGAATTATGAAAGCGTACTGCATCACTCAAGAGATAGGACGTGGGGTCCCACTAGCAAAGGACAAAGATAAGAGGTGGAGCCGAGAATTGGTGGGTCTGGTTGCCGGGATGTGTACGGCCAGCACGGACTATAGAAACAAAAGTAAATGTTTGAGTGGTAAACTAGTTAGATAAATTATTATGTAGAGCTGACACCTAGTATAGTAGCCAACAAGATAGAGAGGGGACAAAGAAGAGATCAAGAAGTCAACAAGATAGAGAGGGGACAAAGAACAGATCAGGCAAGTGAGTAGAAAAGTTAGAGAAGAGTGCGCATGGACAAAGGAAGAGAGATATGATATCAATGGTACATAAGAAAGAAAATGTAAATGATAAGTTTGAATATGAAGAGACATATCGAGACAAGTGGTTGAAGGAATATTCTATAGCCAAGGCATTACGGGCGAACATGGAAATCATTTTCATCAATGCATTTGACAAATCCATCTATGAAAGACTAATGTATAGACTTCCCAATGCCAAAGAAAAGAGCGATAGAATGACCAATCAAAGAATCGATCCCAAAGTGCATCAAAGTTTTTCCCTGAATGGAAGACAAGAAGCAATCTCACAGAGGAGTAAGAGTATGCCATTAAAAAGATATGAGTAAAATGCACCCCGCGTCCCTCAAACTATTGGCCTCTTCCCCATCAACGCCCTCAAACTTTCAAAACGACTATCCAGGTCCCTCATCTTTTACCGTGATACATAGGCGTCCAAAGGCGCCACGCCCGCCTTTCCTAATCCGACGTGGATGTGCCACCGTGGTCGAATGTAAGCTTGGAGTATCGCTTTTTTTTCAAAAGAAAAAACTGCTTCAATCCGTCAACTCCGGTTGCTATATCCCCTTCCTTCTGAATCGTGTGCGCCGCCGCCTCACCGAAACTCCTTTTCGCGCTCGGCTTCCACACGAAAGCCCTTCCACCACTCGTTCCCCGCCCGTGTTGGACCCGTCATCAGGCTCGCCGCACCCGCTTTGCATCCCAATCGCGCGGCCGGAGACGAAGGGCAATGCGCGGCGAGGCGCGCCCGGCCGTCGGCCACCGCCATGGAAGACGGCGGGCACCGCTCGGCCGCTGACTGGGAGATCGGATGGCGCGGAAGGGTCGGGGAAGTTTAATGCGCGGCGGACTGGGGGCGCCGGTGGAGCTCGCTCGCCCGCACGCTCATCATCGCGCTCTCCCAATTTGGATGGCCGACCAAGTCGGGACCCTAGCGTTGAAGTTGTCGCCCGTGGATGTTCTCGGGCTTGATGTCGCAAAGGCACGATGCGCCGCGAACTCCTCATGCACGCGTGCATGCCCCACTCGCGCCCACGCCACGCGCGCTAACCGCGCCGCCATGAGTCCATGACATCCTCGTGGGCGCCACCGCCGAAGAGGAACGCTGGCCCAACGAGCCGCTTAGTCATGAACTCGCCCACCGCCAAATGATACCGCCCTCGGAAGGAGCCTGGTCCGGGCGCGAGCCGGAGGGTCCGCCAGAGAGGGGCGGCGGATCCATGCCGCGCCGCGTGGTGGCAGTCGCGTAGACGTAGGCGGGGATCCAAGAGATCAAACGCTTCATCATGGCTAATATAATTATTGGCTAGGCTAGCTCCGCCGGGTCGCCGACGGAGCAGCGATCATTGATCGAATTGGCAATGCAATGCAAACAAAGCGCATGGCAAATTGTGGTTGTCTCCAGATCCGCCGCCCCGCTAGATAGCGCACGCGTCTCCATCTCCATGCTAAAATTGGGAGCCACGACATGCCGCGGCCGCCAAAGCCCATCGGCGGAATGCGACATGATTAATCGCACCGGCGGCCGACGCTGCACTCCTCCAAATACATACCGGTGGACGACGCCCGCACTGGGGCGTGCCGGGCAAGAACCATCAGAGCATCCACTGGCAGAGCACCGGTACGGCGGGCGGGCCGCCGCCAGCGATGTGCTCGCCCACTGTGTCGCCTTGACCGAAGCTGGCCGGGCGGTCACACGACCGCCACGACCCAGTGCGCACGCCGCCGCCACACTAGCAAGCGCCGCGATCCCTCCCCTCGGCCCGGTTGGGCAGCCAGCAAAAACCTGACGAACGATGTGCCGGGCAGGCGTGACGGCCGACCGGGTAGACGCCACGGTTGGAGACCTTGTGGAAGCAGAGGCGAAGCCGTGGAGAGCGCCTCCGTGAGGACCGCAGGCGCTTTTTTGTGATGCTCCCAACCTACACACACCCGCGGTGGCACGACCACATAGGGATTAGGGAAGTCGTCGCGGGTCGCTTTGGACCGCCCATGAGCTGTGACAAAAGATGAGGGACCTCAATAGTTGTTTTGAAAGTTTGAGGACGCTGGATGGGAAGACCGAGATAGTTTGAGGACCCATGGTGCCTTTACTCAAAAGATATCAACTAATACCTTTTCAATGAAGGCCGACCGACAAAGGAAGGCATGCATACGGAGTGAAGACTCCGATTGGGTGGAGGACGAGACACGATGCCAAGCTTGAAGGGAGAATAATACTTGGATGGCTTCTGATTATTCTCTTTCCGTAATTTGAACTCGTGAATATGATCTAGACACGGCCACCAACCCAAAAAAATGTGTTAATTGAAGGTGTTGTGGCACCGCCTTGTCCATGTTTTGCTTGAACAAAGAGAGGAGGCCTATATGATAGAAAAACTAAGATGATAAGATACTAGCTCAATATAATAGAAGGCTAGAAAAAAATAAAGTGGATGTAAAGAAATAACAATTAGAATCATTAGTAGAACCTTAGACAGAGACACATCGAATGGCAATACACGTAAGACGGTGATTGTCAGCCGACGTAGGAGGTGTTCAAGATCGAGCCATATTCTGAGTGTGAACTGGACTTCGAGGAGGAACAAGAGCCACGCTTGCCTCCTCCAAATGTGAACGTGTGAAACATCACAATGAACAGGGAACCAAATGGGCCTATCGGGTGGATCGATTAAATGAACTAGTACCTAAAAACGTATAGGTCAAAGCAAAGACCAAGATGGGTACAGAAAAAAAAAAAATGTAAAAATACGTAATTGGGATTGAAAACATGTGAAAATGGGAGTAGATGGTACCCGGGTGTGCGTGAGGATGGATTGGTCATCAATGTGGCTCACGAAGAAAGGTAGCAAAGCAGAGAACAGACGCTGCCGTCGGAGAGACCACACGAAAGGCATTGCCCGGTCGTAGTGGCATTGCGCTGCATCGTGATCGAAAGCAAATTTGGGGCGACGCTATTGCGCGGCAGATTCTTGCCGGGAGGGGCTCCAAACAACAAAAGGCATTATAGAAGCGCCGGCCGGATGATCTCGACGTGAACAAGGATTTGCCTTGGCAGGGGTAGATGTGGCGCTGCGAAAAAAAAGACCGTACCTTCCAATGCGCCAAAGTGAGAAACGAAGGTGTTCCATATGTTCCTACTTGTTTTGTGTATGCGGGCCCACATGTCATTAAGTGGTGGGTAGGAAAATTTCTGAGTAACAATAGATTTCAATTTCAACGCCCTTTATAGTATAATTACACCGTAGCAATATACCATTTATATAGATATGAGACCATGGCAAACAAAACAAAGAAGATGGTAATCAAAAGCGATTCAAATAGGATCTAGATTGTTGGCACCACCAAGTACCCAAGAAATTCAAAGAGGATCTAGATTATTGTGGCAACACGAAGTACTCTAGCAAGCAATTCAATTAGATCCAGTTGTTGTGGCATCATCAAGTATGAGTACTCAATGAGATGTACACATTAGTCGCTACAAAATAAAAATAATGAGTGTGATAGGTAAAATGACATGTGGTCGTCACTAGGTGTCACAACTCCCATTACACCAATCAACCCATCCGATCAAGTGATTTTATATAAAAAAATGTGAGCAATTTAGAGCGTGAGAAACCAAGCCATACACTTGCCTCCACACCGAAAGTATATTCGAGTGGAGTTAGAGAAGGAGGGGCCGCTTAACCTCATTGTTGTCGGAGTCCGAGGACGACAACGAATTCAGCGCACATCAAAACTAAATAAGTCATTGTCCTCGACTCTAGCAAATGACGACATTAAGCAACTCTCCTTCTTGACTCCACTCTGAATACGCCGGTGTAGGCAAGTGTATGGCTCTATTTCTCACTCAATGCTTGCATTTTTGTCTTGAAATCACTAGATCGGATGGGTTGATTGGTGTAATGGGAATTGTGATACCTAATGACCTAACCATTTGTCATTGCACCTACCGCACTCATTATTATTTTCTATTTTGCACCGTTGATGTGTACATCTCGCCAGAGTACTCATACTTGGTGATGCCACAACAATTTGTATCCTAATTGAATTGCTTGTCAAGTACTTCGTTTTGCCACATTAATCTACATCATATTAAATTGCTTGGAGTAATTTGGTGGTGCCACAACAATCTAGATCCTATTGAATTGCTTGGCTACCATTTTCTTACTTTTTGTTTGCCATGCTCTCATATCCTATCCGGTGTTATCTTTCTCCCATCTAAAGCAAATCATGATCTTGACTCATTATCATAAACCGCCAGATTCATCCACCCTATTGTAAGGTCCTAAATGGCTAGAGGGGGGGCTGAATAGCCTAATAAAAATTCTACAAAAACACTAGATCAAACTTGTTAGATAAACTAACAAAGTAAATGCGTTGCTCTAGCTCTACGGTTAGGGCAAGCCACCTATTTGCACAATTCTAGTTGAACTAATGTCTCTAGTACAAAACACAAGGCTATGTTGCTACTTTACTCCTATGTGAGATCACTACACAACTAACAAGAGCAACTAGCACAAGAGTAACAACTAGAATCAACTACAAGCAAACAAGTTACACAAGATATATATGAGTCAATGTAATTACACTTGAGAGGAGTAGACTTGTTATATCGAATTGTAGAGGCAATGAACAAATCACGAAGAGAGACAATGAACACGGTGATTTGTTCACACGAGTTCGCCATGCACCGATGAGTTACGCCTCCGCTTGAGCCAATCAACACAAGGATGGTGCTCAAGCTAGGTGGTGACACTTGCTAGCTCCAAAGCCACCACTCACAAGTGAGGTACCCAAGACACGAAAGCAATCCACTAGAGTTGCAATTTATCGCCCGACGGGATGCACAAAAACCCCTCACAAATCAACTAGAGGTGGCCAAGAATAATCTCCAACTCTTGCCAATGCCTCCACCAAATCACCAAACCGGCTAGGAGCGGTGCCTTCCAAGAGCAACAAGAATTAGCCCTGGCTACAAAGATATTCAAGTGCATCTAGATGCAATGACAAACAAATGCACTTGAAATCTTGCTCCCAATCTCTCAAAGACGTGCACTCATGCAAGCAATAGAGAGGGAGGGGAAAGCTCACCAAACAAATGTTAGAGTGATTCAAAATCCCAAGAGGCCTCTCGCCATGGCCGCCATCCCACTTATATAGAGGTGGGGGGAAACCCCACTTCAAACCATTCTCCCCCCGCTGAAGTCGCGGACGCTGCCAGAACAAGCGCCGGACGTTGAACACATGCCCGGCGCCCTCATCGCGCCACGTGTTAATTACCATTTGAATTCGACAGTTGCCGCTTTTCTACCAACACACGCCGGACGCCGGCTTCGGATGCGCCCGCACGCAACATCACGCGGTCTAGTAAGGGTGTAGAAATACCCGACCGCCGGACGCCAACCTCGCACCGCCTGACGCACCCTTTACGCCCGACGCGCATAACGCCCGCCAGCCCATCCAAATTTCCAAAGATGCGTTGGATGCAAAGACTCCACGCCAACCAAATAGTCAACGCAAGCACGCCCGACGCCCTACAACAAGAAGCCCGTGCACGCCAACCTCAACATGCCTGACGCCTCCACGGCGCCCAACGCTTGTGCAAGTTGTGTCTGCACTCAGAAATCTATTTTGTTGTCCGTCGACAACGCTAACTTCTCCGCCTTTGCTCATACAATGCTAGCCAACAAGTATACCAACTTGAGCTCTAGAGTTAGCATGTTTTCAAAGAACAAATTGCATTCCGCGCAATAGAAAATGAGCGATTCATTTTCTCAAAACGTCGAATCCCCTTAGCGGGGGAGGGGAGAAAATGACTATTCTCAACCCTAGAAATACTGAAACATCACAAGAAACTAAAATAAAAAAAGAAATAAAGATAAAAACAATAATAACAAACCACATAACAATAAAAATAAAAAAGAAACTAAAAAAAGAAAACGAAATAGAAAAAAACAAAAATGAAAATGAATTAAATAATAGAAATGAAATAAGAAGAAAAGGCAAAAGTACCACGAAAAATAAAAAATAAAAATAAATGAATGAATGAAACGGAAAGAAAAGAATATAGAATAAATACATATAGGATGATATTTCATAGTTACCAACAAATGACTAAGTAGTGCACCGGTAGGTCGGACCACGAGGTCGTTTCTACTACCCCCGCCTAGCACCGTTTTTTTTGTTTTTGTTTTCAAGCTGTCCGCAGTTGGCTTGGGAGGGCTGAAAAACGCTGAAATTGGGCCGCCTGCACTGTGCCAGGCATTTAAGGGGTGGTCTTCTGGGCCGCCCGCTAAGAGGGGGTGGCCTGACGGGCCCTCCGCGCCGACTAATCTAAGCAGCCGATTTCCGCTGCTCGCAGCCTTTGAGTGAGCTGTTGTTGGGCCGGGTGCGCTCCCGTGGGCCGCAAACTTGGGTCGCAAGGGGTGGTCGGACAGCCGTTGTTGTCCCGACCGGGTCCTACCGCCTTGGCGAGAGGAACCTTAATTAGTAGTGACACGATCTCGATGTCCGGCAAGGGCGAGGGAGGGAGGGGGTCGGAGGGGGGTCGCATCCCCAACATTCTATTTTGTTTGCATTATAGCCAATGTTTAGTAACTAATCATGTAATTAGTGTATGTAGCTTGCCCTTTTAAAATTTATTATAGTCCGCATGGGTGTGTCCGTCCATTTGCATGGCTTCTAACATGCAACTTCACTTTATTCACTAAACCACCACACCAATGCTCATAAAAATCTATACCTTGGAATTTTTCTTCATTGGACAAATGTATTTTTGAATGACTATGTAGCTAAGTAGCCTTTATTTAACTTCTTATCATACTTTATCACTTTTATAGTTTCTATTTGATGAGGATATGTTATGATTCTTTAGCTAGCAAATAACTAAAGATTATTGGCTATAAGCCTCTAAAAATCATTATGAATACCTTGGTTCCCCCCGCTTTTGAATCTATAACACCTATATGGGAAACACCAACTAGGGATTTCTCCGCCACATCATTTGTATTTACATTCGCTTTTGCTCGGCCTCTTCCCTACCTCTGCCCTCGCGGGCGTCCAGAGGATCCGATGGAAGCCTAGAGGGGGGGTGAATAGTCTGTAGGATCTGATGGAAGCCTAGTTATAGCACTGTCAGTACAAAGATGCGCGGCACTACCGCTGTAAAGGTGTGGCACTGCCGCGTGGTACTGAAATACTGAGACACAGACAGAGAGTGCACTGCTGTCGGAGAGCAGGGCGCGGCACTGCCACGGCTTCGTGTGACACTGCCGCGTGTCACTTCATAGAAGTGACCCTAGAGTGAATCTGAGACCTGTGAGTGTGATGCTCGTGATTCACACTTGTCCTCGCATACAAATACTTCACAGAGAACTAGCCAAGTATAACAGAAACGCAGCAACAAAGTAGATCGGGACGAAACCCAAGCTCACAAGAATGTAAAGAACACAAGTGACACAAGGATTTATCCCGTGGTTCGCCGTCAGCACAAAGGCTGGGTTACCTCCACGTTGTTGAGGTTGCCACACAAGGCTTAGCTTGCCCACCGACCCTCTTTTTCCCTCGTTCACAAGTCTAGGGAGTTAACCCTAGAGATGTGGGGTAATGTATTGATTTCGGTGAGGTTACAAACCTCCCAAGGCTGCCATATCCAAGGGGGCAAGCTCAAGGGCGACGCCTAGCCGCCTAGGAGCAAGCTCCAAGAGTAAAGAACCCCAGGGTTCCGGCCAAACGTGAACCAAATGCTCTTTCAAGTTGGGGAAGTAGTAGATCCGGCCTCCACGAGCGGTTTATCAAGCTGCCTTTTCCCTCAAGAATCCGTGGTGGAAAGTGAGGGAATGAGTGGGGAGCCCAAGGTGCTTCAATGGAGGAGTGACAGAGAGCAAGAGGTGGTCCGGCCGGTGTCCGCCGAGGAAGAAGAAGTGAGCCAGTGACCGTTGTGGGAGGGGTAGAAGTGGTATTTATACCCAATGGACCCAACGGTCTGATTTATGTGTGGCACTCGCCAAGATTTAACACGCGGCATCGCCGCTGCTAGGCGCCGCACGCCGCACCAAGCTACGGCTGCACGCCTGCCAAAGTGACAGCCAGAGAGTGAAACTAGTTGTTTTGCCGGGCCGACGCTTGAGTTTTGTTTTGTGGCTGGTTTGGAGTTTTGAGCATTTAGTCCACATGTAGCCAAGATTCCTAAGATCCCTCTTGATAGTACGACATTTCCTAAACTCAAGATTCAAAATACCAACAGACATTTCTAAGCGTGATTGCCTTTTTGGTGATTGCGCTTAAGAAATGTCAACAAGCATTTCTCGGCCGTTGTCGAGGAAGGCATTGGTTAAAGGAATGATCTAATAGGACATGTTCATTATAATATGCATGTGTAGTGACCATTGTTCATCTTAGGTTTATCTAAAAAAAAATCTTATAAATAAAAAGTGATGACATGTTATCAAGTTAGTATGCACCTTCGGGTATTCTTGTCGCTAACCATTTCAGTGGAGACTAAGAAGAACAAAGGGCACGCGACGCTTGAAAACATGGGGGCGACATCGATCAATAAGAAAACTTTGATGCTCTTTGGTGGAGGAACGCACTCAAAAGGAGACCTCGACCTTGCACACTTGACTTTTTCACGAAAGTCCAAGTGTGAGAGGGAGGACGGTGATAATATCAAGTTCCACGCACAAGGATCATAAAAAAAAGAGAAGTGAAAAAAAAAGAAAAAAAAAAGGAGAGATGAATAAGAGATTAGTCTCCCCTTGCTATAAAAAGGAAAAGAAAAAAAAAAAAGGAGTTGAAAAAAAGATATATATATAGAAAAAAAAGAAGTGTTATTAAAAAAACTAAAAAAAAATGGTTGCTGAAAAAAAATATAATAAAAGGGAGAGAGGAGCGTGTTGGGCCCATATGGTCAAAATAAACAATGAAGGCACCTGACTCCACCCAAAGATTGCTTCCATATAAGCAAGAAGGATCTTTCTCTCCCAAGGCTTTTTGTCGCAAGTACCAAGGCTTATGAATCATGCACATTCTTTGTGTGTGACTAAGCCTTGACGCCCACTGAGTGAGTTTGGTATGCCTCCCTCCTCGCCCCGCCGAAGTCATAACCAAACCAAGATCATCATGCCACCGACGCAGCAATTACGAACTCTATCCTCAAGTCGCCTGGTCAAGTAAACTCAGTGCACGCAAAGATCCTATAAAAAAAAAAAAGAAAGAGAGAAAAAGAAAAGAAAAGAAAAAAAAAAAGGGTTAAAAAAAAAGAGTGGTAAAGGAAAGGAGGAACATCCTCCTTACACCTTTGTGACCACTAAGGCCCATGGTCCATATACACTACCGTGGTGTATCACCTAAGCCTTGTGGCCCGCCTGAGATGGATCATCAAGCTACCACCGCGAGAGTTTCAACATTCCCGCCTTCATGCGCGGTTGGTACACACACTCGTATGCAAAGGTAATCGATCGCCAATCCTTTTTTTTTCATACTTATCTCCATATAAAAAAAAAAATCCATGTTTTCTTTGTTTATGAAATACGCCCGGTTTGGATGTATTTTCATTCTAGAGTGTGATACATCCATTGGTCTTTTAAATCAAGCATGGTGCTTGGGTTAAAAGACCTTTAATCAAATTTTGACATGGTGTTGAAATTTGATTAATGAACGCAGAGTCGACATCATAAACATTTGAATTATTTCATGATGGAGATAAGTCAAGGCTAGACCTGCATTGCATTTTTATCTTAGCCATGTTTGAGTTTGAAAAGGTTGGTGAAGTTTATGTCCTCCCTTGACAACAAAATCTTCAAATAAAAAAAAAAAATAACCAAGCTGCTCAATTGCTCCTTCCTGCATATGTTTTGAATTAAGGTAATCATGAAGGATGGTAAGTCCACTCGTGAATCTACCATATACTAACCATGCAGAAAAGCCAAAAGCACGGGGTAAAACCCCAATCCAATGGGCTTTGAGCTAGCTTGGGGAGGACCAAAACATGGTAATGAGAACCTTTCACTCCCATCCTTTTGTGTTACCATGCAAAAAAAAAATGTTCACCTCTCAAAGTCTTCACCTCCTTTGATGAATCTTGTTTTCAATTCATGCTTCCATTTTCTATGCCAAGATATGTTAAGCGGTTTGGAAGTTGTGATCATTTAGCTGATGATCCTACTTCCATAGACTTTTGAATTGAGCATGGTGCTTAGGTCAAAAAAAGTCTACCTTAATCGATTAGACATGGAGTCGAAGTTTGATTATTGAAATAAAACTACTAGTGTAGAATTTTGTCGACCATATGGACTAACCCCCTTGCAGAAATTATCAAATTCAAGAGGGTGTCCTAGAGATGACAACGGAGAACAGATCTTGTCGTGAACCAAAAAAATGAAAATGAATAATAAACCTTTCAAACCCCAAGTATGTTTGTCCCGTTCTTCCAAGATCATCACAAGACAAGCTTGGGAGTCCCCTATCGCACTCAAAGAAGATGCTAAATCAATTCATATGCGTTCACAAGCTAGCAACATTCTTAAACCGAAGGTAAGTCGGAAGCTAGCTTGGGGAGGACTCCCACAAAGGTAACTTGTATCTCACATTCCATTCAGTTATTTTTCTTATCTTATAAGAATGATGAGATATGAAAAAAAAAAAAAAAAAAAAAGAAAGAGGGAAGAAGAAAAAAAGAGAGAGGAGATTTATTCCACTCCATATATATGTGTTGTAGAAATGTTTAGTTCTACCCCCGTTGAAATGATGAATAGTTGCTCTGTCTTATGTTTTGCCTCGTGCCTAGTTTATAACTTGAATTTCTAAAGTTTGGGTTTAGTGACTAAGTCTTAAAATCATCTTGAAAAACCTGATTCATGTAGGTTGCATAAGCTCTATCCAGTCTAAGTTGTTGCCAAATATGATATGGTACAAATAGATTTGCTATGATTTCGTTCAAGAGAGAAACTTGACATCCGAATCAAATTTGAAGAAAAGAGAAAAGATATGGGCTATGCTAAAACAAAAAAGAAAAAAAAAAAAAAAAGATGAAAAATGGACACGTGTCCGAGGGCGAGTAGAGCCCACATCTCCAAAAAAAAAAAAAAAGAGAAAGAAAAAAGAAAGAGAGGAAATAAAAGACAAAAGTCTAGGGCGAGTAGAGCCCACCTCTCCAAAAAAAAAAAAATATATGTAGTAATAAAGCCCATACTTTCTCGAAAAAACAAATAAATAATCCCGGATGAAAAAGTTGATCAAAAGAATGAATGAATAGTATTTCTATTATAACCGTTCTATCCGCAACCGCCCAAGACTCGAGAGATGACTAACAAGCCCCGCTACGATGAAGGGTAATAAAGGGTGAGGAAAGATGTGCCATTTTATTCAAACTATAGTAGAACTTTTTGTTATAACCCCGGGCACGTGAGAGATGTAATCGCATAGTAGCAACTCCCGATCAACAACCAAGTACTTATCTTTTGCTCGAGGACGCCAAGCAAAGGGTAAGCTTGGGGAGTTTGTTGATGGTCACTAACGACACACATTTTTAACGCCAACATTCTACCAATAAGGGGTTGAAACTATACCTTACTACACACATATACATTTATTATTGACATAATTCCACTTTTGTAGTGCCGAAATAATGTTTTGCAGGATTTATATACAAAGCAAGTGGAAAATGCACCAAAAAGACGCCTTCCGGGAAAGCTGTATTTCGTAACATCTTTCACCCCAATGGAAATGAGCCCAACACGATGCAACCGGACCGAGCAACGGCGTGGGGACGACTTTTTCGCATCTAACACACCCCACCGCCAAAGCCAAAGCTCAATACCCACGAGACAGACGGGCGGCCGCACCCTGGTGGTGAGGTGCGCCCAAGACCCACTTTGGCGCCGATTCGCCCAAACTTGGCGAGGCGGTGCATTAAGTGTCAAAAACGCTCGGTTCACATGTTGGTGGCGGTGCATCGCATCCGACGCCCGAGAGATGGTCGGTTAGGGGAATTTATGTCACGCCCCACTTTTAATGGGTCGTTAACCTCTCGTATTTGCGCCGTGATCACACACAAATACGGGCCATTAGTGTTAGATAATGGTATGCGTATATAATAGAAATCCGAGCTTTAATAATATAGGATTAGAATGTCTTACGCTGGGCGAATATTTTATCGAGTCACCAACCGAAAGCGGTGGATTAACTATGATGACCGTTGCCTCATACTCCACGTGCAACTTGAGCACGGATGGAAACCCTTGGCAACTACATCTTCTTCCTAAGCAAACGCCTCTCGACCCCTAAGAACGCCGATCGCTTTACCTTGACAACGATCTTACCTTTGATGTGCCGATATTCAGAAAACAGAGGGGTGAGTACAAAGGTACTTCAAAGAAGTCCAAACCAAGGGTGGTTTGGTAAATTAAGGGTTGGGCCCCAGCGTAGTCTCTAAAACTGCTCTCACTAGTTCCCGGGGTTATCTCATATCATCACCGTCCTGGCACCACAAGTTAGTCTTCATCAATGTGTATTCTAATCATAGATGTTCAGGCCTAGCATTTGCCCATTCCAAGGACGTGGCTATTCGAATAGATTTAAATAACTCTGCAGAGGTTGTACAATTTCCCCACACGATAGGCATTGCCCTCACCATCGCGACTTGGCTTAGACAGGCCTAACGAGATCCGTACCCGCTTGGGTGCTACCCTAGGTATATTGGTATAATCTTCACCACGACTTCTCAGGGGTTGGAAGGATGACGCATCATCCTAGACAATATGGTGATACCAAATCACCCATGGCTTTACAGGTAATACCTTATTACCCAACCTATACCGTCAACCCATACCCAATCATTAATCATAAATATGTGCACCTAGCACCGCGCCATCGCGCCCAAACACCTTACGTGGAAGATCACTCAAAGATCCACGCCAACCCACCATGGGGCCACTCTCCCCCCATGTCCGCTCCTAATAGGTCGTTTCGCCTACCCTACCACCTTGGCTCCCAATTATACCTCAACCCAACGGGGTGTGAATCAAGCCGCCCCATATCGGCGTGTGGTCGCACGAAATATCGCACTAGGTAGAAGGTCTATGAACCGGTCCTTAGGGAGGCGAGTATCTCTCCGCGCTGATTCATCCCCGATTGTGATTAGTCCACCTCCATGTAGACTATCACCACTCACCTTTTGTTGGGAAGGTTCACATTATTACTTACGCTTATATTAACGACAAAGCCTAGCGAGGCCCCACGCATTACAGCCCCGTGAGTACTCCTACATGGCTTGCCCCTCGGTTATACTTATCTTAACATCTTATTAATTATTACAGAATTAGGTCGTTAAGGGGGTAAGGACTTGCTCGATGTTCTTACGATCGCACGGCGTGGAACGCCTCTAGCGCACTCCCGAGAGAAACCTCTAATCCGATCGTCGAAACTACCTTGCGATCGGGCGATAAAACCTAGCTTGAACTATGGCATACAAAGCAAGCATAGAACATTATGGTGGTAATAGGTTAGTTATATAGATCTAGATTTTAGATAAATTATGGAAGTCGCTCCACTCAAATCGGAGTTAATTTGCATGAGATATGAATTATACAATATTAGTCCCTAATTAATTCCTTAGGGTAATATTATATAATAATTTTATCATGTAATAATATTGGAACTAATTACATGATAAAATTCTATAATTCAAATGATGAATTTACAAATTTTCTGGGAATTTTTCTGACACAGAAAAGGGTACTTATAATGTCCCGTGTACAAATATGGGGTGTACGTAGTGATTTCCTTTTAGTGTACACAACACCGTGCTTCCCTACGCGACGACCGACTGGGCCCCGGTCCCACCCACGTGGGCGCCGACGGAGGGAACGGAGGGATTTATAGAGTGGCCACGTGTCGCGGCCTCATTGGCCATCCGATGACGGACGGCCCGCGGAAGCCCGACGGCGACGCGACGACGCCGCCGTCCGTGCCGGCGTCCGCGCAGCCGGGCGCTGGCCTGAATCCGCCCGGCCGGGCGCGACCTCGCCGAGCTCGCCGCGAGGGGCGCCGCCGAAGCTGCCCTCTCCACCCCGACCGTGTTGGTACGCGTCGGGCGGCGGCGGAGGGGCAGCCCCACGCCGGGCGGCGTTCGGCGGCGCCGGCGCGGCGCCACGCCGCGGTAGTGCTGCGGCCGCACAACAGAAGGGAAAGAGAGGGCAAACGAAAGAGGAGGAGCTGGGTGAGCGCATTCGCTTGTCAATTGTGACCGGCGACGACCACGACGGCGATGAACTGGTGACCTAGCGGCGGCGGCGCGCGAAACCCGACTGGGGCAACTCGGATGGCGAGCGGAGGAGGGGAAGAGAGGAGGAGGGAGCGCGAGCATCGTGGTGTTCCGCACCGGGCGGAGCTCGAGCGCCGGGGCGAGGTCGACGGGGCGCCGGGCAAGGTTATTTATAGCCGCGCCATGGCGGTCTCCGCCGGGCGAGATATTTTCCTCGCCTCCGATCTTTCCTGCATACGACACCGCGGCCGGTGGACCTTCAGCCGGTTCCGTCGTCCGGTCTCATCATCCTTAGCGCCGGTCGGCTAGCTGGCTAGGTGGCAGCCGTAGGTCTTTGTCACCTGGCCGGTTAAGCGGGCCGAGCGAGGTCGCCGCCTCCCCCTCGCTGGTGTGGACGAGCAGTGTCGGGTTGGGTCGGCGTCGGCCGGTGTTAGCCCCGAGCAAGTCCGCCGCGATCCGCCGTGGCGCTCGCACTTCTTCATCAGCCCGTGAGACGGTCGCCTTTCATGTCACGCTCGGGCGTCGACACGCCAATTGGCAAGGTCGCCGCTCCCACCGCCTCGCGGGCGTGGAAGGTAAGGTCGAGCCGGCCGACGACGCGATTATTCCAGAGAGTCCGCGCCCGCAAGGCTGTGCTTTCGCTCCGCATTCACCCCTGGCGCAGCGGGTCCCCGTCCGGTCATGCCGCGATGGCCGGCAAATGAGCCGGGCAAAGTCATCTCCGAGCCGCGCGGCGCTGAACTGAATCCCTCGCGCGCGCCGCCGTGGTGGAGGACGACGCCGACAAGTCGCTGAGGGATCCGTGGGCCTCACCGTGTGTAAGTCTTCCGATCTCGCACGGTAGAGCGGGCCGCACGGTCGCCGCGAGGGGAGAAGGAAGAAGGTGCCGACAAGGGCCCGGCCGCCGTGGGAGAGGAGTCGCCGGGGGCTTATGGTGTGGCCGAAGTTGGGCCGCCCACGCGGAAAGAGTAGAGGGAGGCAAGCACTGGCCGGGCGAAAAGAGGAGGAGAGGGAAACGAGTCCCGCCGCTTCCCATTTCTCTTCTCCTTTTCTATTTTCTTTTTCTTCCTTTTCCTTTCCCATTTTATTTCCCCGCTCCTGTATACTCATATTCCACCCATTTTTGCACCAGCATATATATATTCTTGAGGTATCAACCATTGGACACCAAAGTATATACACACTTGTGTTGGGAATACGATATCGAGTATACATGCTTTAGCCTCCCCTTTATTATTCCATGTGTGTGTATATTCGTGCAAGCACACATATGTGTAGGTCCCCACAACTTGGAAACAATCATGTACTTGTACTCATGTGTATATACATACACGTGTCCCGAATATTTTTATTTCCCGAGAGAATATGTAATTCCATGCTCATGCATAAAATATACTTCCATAATTAAAGTCTAGATCAAGTATACGTACCTTGGCCACCATAAGCTCATCAAGCAAGCAACAAAGGGAGTCTAATTTCTATATGGTGGATTTTGAATGCAGGGTTTTCAAAAACTAGGGTTTGGTTTTGCGGAAAGTAAATCAAGTTTTAGTTGTAATTCGAAAAGTTCAAATTTTTAGTGAATTTTAAAATGATGCAAAAACACGGGTGTTACAATTTAGCACTTAGGCCCCTCTCCCACTAGTATAAGTAGTCCCCTCACCTCCTCTCTCAACGCACACCACACAAGAGCCTCTCTTCCTCTTTCTACTTCTTCTTCTTTTTTTTCTTTATAGGTTAGTAGTAGAATAATAAGGAGGAAGGCCATGAGCTTACTTGGAGAGCTTGGACATCTTGTGTCTTTTCGGTATGAATAATATCAAGAGTTCCATTTTGTTCTTGCTCTTACTTTATCGATATAGTTGTGTTCTTGAATTAGAGCTAAGTTCTTTTGATATAATCTTGATTGATGAACTAGTATATAGTTTCTATATCATGATCTTGTCATATAGAACATTGTGCTTAATCTTTCATGCATACATGTTTAGACCAAGAGCTAGAATGTTATGATGAGTTCTACCCAGAGTTAGACTTGGTTGATGTTGGGTTGCGGGATTGATAGTCGCTCCTTCGGGCGGCGCTCTAGTAGAAGGACCCCGGGACGGGTAAGCCTTGTTAACACGCTAGAGTGATAATCACTAGTGTAGACGTGGTGTCTAGGCTAGGGGTTGCTTATCTTTTGTGGCGCACCCCACGGTTGAGGGGGTAGGCGGTCAGGTGTGACACACCTTGTCCGTCCCTTGTAATCCCCCCACGTTCGGGTGTGGCGCAGTGCAATTGCCGGTCTCCATCCCAGTTTGGGCGATTGCCGGTGCCCGAAGTAATTCAGCAGAGACCTTGGCTATCTTGACTTAGAATCTCTAATAGTAAAACATGTGTGTATCTGCTATCTTGACATGACTATCTAGGATATGCCTGCTCCATATTAGACTTATTCTTTTATTCATTCTTTTACCTTTATCCTTGAGATTGGCTTGAGTGTGTGTGTCAAGTTATCCTACTACCTATCCTACTTTACCCCTATTATGAGCATTGGTCTATTATACATTCGTGTTATCTTGACTGTGTCTAAATTGGAGACTTTTACACCATGCCTTCCTTTGGGAAAAATATAAATAACGATACCCTGAATACTTCCGGGTGAAATACTACAACGGTATTTCCGTGCGCTTGCGGACTTGTTCTCAGAACGTTGCGTGAATACCAACCCGACATTTCTAAGCGTGATTGCCTTTTTGGTGATTGCGTTAAGAAATGTCAACATGAAGCACCTTTGGTCCTGTACATCAACTCCTTATTTTATTCCCTACATATCATCTTCGCAAATCTCATTAGTCCCCTAATTCGGTGGTCATCAACGCCAACACCCACTTAGAGCTTGATTGCACTTACACGGTCTCTTCTCCTCCCACGCCAGCCTCTTCCCCTCCCTGGTCTCCGTCCCCTCCCCTTCCCTGCGTTGTTGCAGTCCCTAGATCTTCCTCCACTGCTCTCATATCCTTTAAATAGTCCATCCTAGAGAGGGAGAGGGACGAGGAAAATGCCTACCCGAGGTGGAGCGGGAGTTGCGGCTCGTCGATGGCGTGGTCAGGCCACTCGCCGTCGGGGTGCCTAGCGGGGGCTTCGCCGGGACTCCGCCATGGCCGAGGGCTTCGAGATGAACTCGCCGGACCCGAGGCTGCGCTTGGGCGGCGCGGAGCGGAGGAGGAGCACCGGGCGGCTGCCTTCAAAGCGGCAGGAGCTGGCGGCGGCGGCCGAGCACCCGCTCTTGACCCGAACCCCGTCCCCCTGGCTCCTCACGTGGGGCCATGGAAAGCCGGAGCGGCTCATCTTTTCTTTTCTTTTTTTTACTAGCAAAACATGCCCGTGCGTTGCACCGGGAAGTACATGTCGATATCGGTGCTAATAGCATATGTGTCCGATACTGTGCTAATTGTAAATGTGTCTCATACTAGGGAGTATGCAATAGGGCGTATTATTGTGCAATCACTTAAAGAGAGTGTTGGAAGTAGATATACTTGTACTGACGAGGGTGGCCAGACCAAAATTTTGTCGATAGTGTCAGCTATGTTGAATAGGATATGATTGGATATTGATAGGATAGGATTTGCCTTTTCGTTATTAGATTAGAGATGTTGATTAGTACTCCATTTGTTTCCAAGTTTCTATTTGGATTTGGATTCGGATTTGAATATAATATAGTGTCACTATGTCGGATCGCATATGCAAATTGAGTATCGGATAGGGTATCGGATGCTGAATAGTCTATCTCAGACATGGACAAAACTACGGATTCAGTCTCCAATACGGTTAGAAAATATCCATACCATTTGGATATGACATGATTTATTTGCATGAAATATAATCATTTGCATCCAATATTAAAATACAACAAAAATTATGTACGTAGATGTAGGCCTTGAGCTGCTTTGGCCTTTTTCCTACCCTCATGCCGATGGGCTAGCAGGCCTTGCGCACAGACCCAGATAGCAGCTGGCCTTGTCTCATGTACGGATCTGCACAAGTGCGAGTGAACACGGATCGAACGGCAGCAATGCAATGCAAGCGCCTACCCAAAGCTCCCAACCAACAAATCCAACCGCGTTATATGCCCTGCTACCCAAGGATCGATTCGGAGACGACGGACGGATACGGCACCTGCACGTGTGCGCCGCGGTGGATTGGGGGGGCCGTGGCCATAGCCCATGGGCTAGGCTGACAACGCTGCCCAGCAGAATACGGAAGGCAGAAAAAGTGGCAGAACATTCTCAAAAAAAAAAAAAAAAAAAAAAAAAAAGTGGCAGAAAACGGTGGGAAAAAAAAAAGGTGAAAAAAGAGATGGTACTGAAATTTCTTCTCTTTATTTGTATATACTAGGCTGGGTAAGTTTGTAAGAAACATGCTGAGTAAAATTTATCAGGATTAGAGGTCAAATCTGATTTTCCACCAACAGGGCATGCCTATGTAAATTAGGTGGCCTCCAATGCATGCATCCCTCACTTTATTACATCCAATTGCATAATCTAATATTTCCATGTTTTAAATGCAGGTAGCTTTTCAACTTCATCTCAATATGACACGTGAAGAATGAAGTTAGAGGAATAAATTCATCTGCCAACACCTATCTTCGATTAATTATTACATATATCTTATTATACAAACTTTATTACAATAATATACGTTGTCAACATTCCGACAATTCTAAGTGCTACTATTTCGAATTTTACAATGTTCAGATTCCAGACATAAATCGTTATGCAATGATTACATGCTCTATTTAATTCATTCACACATGATGTTACCAACTTTCTTTGCAACATACACAAAGTGAGCCTCATGAATACCTACTTACGTAAACATTACAATACCCCTGCCAACCCGCCGCAACGCGCTGGATATCCACCTAGTTAATTTAGTTTAAAACAACCCATAGCAACGCACGAACATATTTTAAACAAAAATTACAACAATATTAGCATATTGCCGAAGGCCATCGAACTTTTTTTTAAAATTTTTTTTCATCTTTTACAATGGCTCACACATAGTAAAAGACTCCATTTTATTGGACAGCACATTAAGTACAACTCAAAGGAGTCAGTTAAATAAAAAAAAAAAAAAAAAAAAAAAATCTCACAGAAGTCAACAGCCCCAGAGCAAAGGCTTCCTTCCGTTACTCCTGAATTCACAAATCCTTTTCTAAAAAAAAAAAAAAAAAAAAGAATTCACGGATCCTGATCGGCCTACCTCCCAGTTGAAGTATCGATCTGAGCCCGGCTTCCTCATCGCTCCGTCCGCTCAAATCAAAGCCAATATGCAGAAGGTATACGAAACACACAGATCTCGGCTCTCAAGTCCGAAATCCTAATTCTTTTTGTTTTCTCTTGAGACAAGTCTGAAATCCTAATTCGTGCGTATCATCGTCATGTTCAGAGAATTCCTCGGCGGTGGTGACGGCATCGATTTGCAAGCAAATAATGCAATGCAAGCTAGGCTGCTAGACTGACATCGAATTGAAGGCAGCTGCAGGCAGGGGAAGCTTGTCGTGCGTGTTGCCCACAGGGAGCAGCGCCAACTCGGAGGAGGGCGGGACGCGGAGCACCTGTCCGGGTCCGGATGCCATACCTGTGCATGCAACGGGAAATTTTCTCTAGAAGAGATCGATACACATACGTACGGGAGAGAATAGATCGATACACATACGTACGAATTTACCGGGCGGTGGCTTTGCGGTAGCAAAGGATGAGCGCGCTGCTGCCGGCCGAGTTGCGAGTGGAGGATGGATTTTTGTTTTCCTTTTTTTTTATTATTGACGAGTCGAGAAGTCCCACATGCATGAGTTGGCAAGAGTTTGCCTGCTGCCAGGCTGGCTGTGCCAGTTTAGGCGTCTTTTTAGCCTTTTAAGCCTCAGGGAATGGAATACTATTATTAAGCATGAGAAGAAGAAGGTGAGAGAGAAGAGGTGTTCCTGACCGATGGCCACGAGCTGACTGTATGTTAGTCAATTAGAGATGACCGAGTAGATGCAGGTACACATGGGTCTAGAAAAATCATTCCTATTTTAATCAGCCGCGGACTAGAAGAATTATTTACTTATGTACTATCATTGTCTGTCTTTTATCGATTGTTGAGATTCGTGAATGATGTATTGCTTTCTTTCATTTAGTTTGATTTTGGCTTTCCTACCTCTTTTTCCATGAGTATCAGTTAACATGTACATCAACACACGCGTACACACACAAATATAGTTGTAATTACAATAACAAATCATTAGTTGTAATTCTTTTTTTTATGCAAAGCTTTTTAATAATATCCGCGTCCCGCGGCAACGCTACAACGGTATTCCCCCTAGTTCTAAATTTCGCGGACACCATGCCCCCTATGTTTGAATCCCGGCCCGCCCCGGATGCGGGTGCGGTCACGCAGACTCTCCACCTATAGGGAATCAGACACGCACATGCACAGGCACAGGATCGCCGTATCAAGATTCGAGGCTCGAACTCAAACACTCTAATCGTTAGGGTTTGGGAACCGGGGGGCAGAGGCCAGGCGCCGCAAGACGAAGACGTATATACATACTATCGTACATGTAGACATGAAAAAAAAAAAAAGGTGAACAAAAAATTTTCTCTCTTTTATTAGTAGATATATATATAGATTTAAAAAATTGAGACTAAATTGATTCAGCTGTCCCGTCCCTGAAAATCTCCAGAATTATCCTTAAAAATTTGGATGTTTGAATATATATTTTTTAAAGCCCGATTCTAAATTGTAAAAAGGGTTTTCTAAGGTTTAGAGTATATATGTTTATATGTGCAGAAAATCCGATGTATTAAGAAAAAAAAAAAAAAAAACGTGTTACACTTTTGTACAGATGTTGTATGAGGTAAGAAAGGCAGGTGGTCTGATTTTTATAGAGTTGAAAAGATAAAACTTGGATTCCGAATATGGTTAAGGTGATAAGCCTATTGGCGAACCAGATCTGTGAAATTCAGTTTTTTTTCCTCCTCCCCAAACCAGTATGGATTTCTCAATGTTTCTTATTTGAAATACTGCAACTTTTCTTTTTCTCTGCCAAGCAATCAAATCAACACGATAACATGAATGAAGATAACTAATACGATTGGCTTTCGTATTTAGATTGAGACAGAACCAAGCCGTCATCCCCGACAGCATTCACTGACGCCGCGGCGAGCTCCCATGCCTCGAGCTTGGACACCTCCACCGTGCCCGTGCCATTGTTGAACACGAACAGGTGGCTGTTGCTCGTCTCTGCGTGCTCAGGGTACACTCGAGCCGTGATGCACATCCGCCCCTCAGCTCCGAAGCTCTCCACCACCGAGTGATCAATCTGTGCCAATTTCAGACGAACTCAGCAAATCGCTGAAGAATCGTGCAGCAAATGAATCGAAAAAGAAAACTCACCAGGGTTCTCAATTTGATGCTCTCATGCTCCTCAACGTCGACGTCCACGAATCCTCCGTATGGCGGCTTGTACACGTCTGGCCTCGTGGACGACCTCGTCAGGTCGGTGCACATGAGAAGCCTGTGCCTGCCATGGTGCCTGAACACCCGGAAGAAGACGGCGGTGTGCTCCCGCAGATCGCCGGAGGCCATCACGATGAGCCCGAACGGCCCGACGCCGCCCGGCACCGAGGCGCCCTTCTCCCCGCACAGCTTCTGCGGGTCCAGCAGCCAGCTGGCGTCCAGCGCCTCGGCCTCCGCCAGGCTCGGGACCTTGAACGCGACCTCTACGTCCGCCTGCGCCCCAGCGACGCCGACGATCTCGTTCATGCCTCCAGCGCTCAGCACCGTGCCGCGGCGCAGGCCGACGCGCTTCCTCCGCAGCGTCTCGATCTCCTCCACCGGCCACTGCCGCAGCTGCTTGCCGTCCTCGTCCAGCCACAGCTTCCTCGGGAACGTCTGCGTACGTCGCACAAGCCAGTGAGCGGTGACTATGTCAGCGATCGGAGGAAGCAAGGGTTCCGGTGGGGACCTGAATGCCGGACCAGCCCTTGGCGACGTCGTCGGCCTGGCTGTCGGACTCGTTGGCCCACGCCCACAGCACGCGCCGGCTGTGACGCGCGTCGAAGAAGGACTTGACGCGTACACGTGGCCGTAGTCCAGCCGCCGCCAGGCACGCACGTCGTCGCCGCGCTCGGGCTCCGCCGGCACGAACGCGTCCGCCGCGTCGTCGTACCGCCCCACCATGTAGTAGTCCTGGAGTGTGTCCATCACGCTGAGCTTCAGCACGTGCCGCACCCCGGCGCCGGTCGCCGACGCGTCGAGCCCGGCGTCATCGCCGGCCCCATGCACCGGGAACAGGTCCGGGCACTCCACCATTCCCGAGGCGCGCGAGGCGTGCAGCGGCGCCGCCGCCGAGCGCTCCCAGCGGAGGAAGTCTGGGCTCCGGTACACGAGCGTGGACGCCACGCCGCTGACCTCCGCAGACACCGCGATGCGCCACATCCCGTCGTGGCCGAGCCACGCCGTGGAGGGGTCCCGGAACTTGTCGCCGGGGACGTCGGCGGGGAGCGGGATGACGGGGTTGTAGCTGGGCTTGTCCCACTCGCGGAGGAGTGGGTCGGCGGGGTTCCTCGGGAACGCCACGTTCTGCACCTGCTCCCCGTTGGCGTCGATGCCCGTGTAGAGGATGACCGGGGCGCCGCCGGGGAGGATGGTGGCCGAGCCCGACCAACAGCCGTTGGCGTCGAAGGGCGACGTCGGGTCCAGCGCCGTGTCCAGGGCGGCCCAGTTGACGAGGTCGCCGGAGACGGAGTGGCCCCATGAGAGGTTGCCGATGTCCCAGAGCGCGCCGTGCGGGTTGTATTGGTAGAAGAAATGGTACATGCCATTGTAGTACATCGGCCCTGTTCGAAGAACACCAGAATTAACAGTGGCATTGTCATTTATTACCAGAAGTGCATCACCATGATCATTACATTCAGCAGCTGACAGACAACATAGCCAGTCTGGTCTGGTGATTTTAATTTTTAAGCACAAACGTAGACAGCTTCATCGTTTTCTTAGCTGAATCATCTCAGTTTGCTGTTTTCATACTATCTTTTTTTTTGTAAGAGATAGTTGTGTTTTTTACGGAGTTGGAACAAGATGATTTTTTTTCAGTGTTACACCTAATCCACTCAGCTTATGCATGCGAAACAAAAAAATCTTCAGAATGAGACACGGCCGACTACAAAAGCGGGTCCACGGTGGCAAGCACACTTGGCACTCCAATCTGCCCTATCAGCGAGGGCCACACGTGACGTTTTTTTGTTCCTTCCTTTGGCCGCTTTCTTATCGCCTACGGAAGTATGGATAGGTTCAACTACTATGTTCCTCCCAGGATGTCATCCAGACTAATTAACAGAGTTTAAGTCGATTCAATTAGATATATACACGCGACATGATCAAGCGAGACACAATTCAGATTCAGGCATTCAGCGGAGCAAAGCAAATTCCAAGTCTTCCGGAGTATGATCGAAAACCAAGAACATGAAGGAGTGAGTCAGCACGTACGTACCATTCGGATCTGAGGATCGCCCGAGACGGCCAAAGAAATCCACCAGGATGAGCGAGCAGTTCGCCGCGCGATCGATCGGACAACCACACGAATCGGTTCAGAACATCTGGTTCGGATGAAAGCACTAGCATATTCACAGCGGCGGCTACAGAAAGGAGAAGTCAGCGCGCGCGCTCACCGTTCTGCCAGTTCTTGGCGGGCTGGAAGTGGTAGGCGGTTCTGCCGGTGCCGGCACGGCGAGCGGTGGTCACCAGCGGCAGAGCGGAAGACGACGACGGTGACGACGCGAGGAGGAGGCACAGGTGAAAGGCGACGGCGGCGCACGCGGCCAGAGGGAACCTAGCCATGGTCGTCGCCGCCGGACGAGAGTGAAGTGCACGGCTTGCCTCCCTCTGGTTGCTCTGCTGACGAATCCGGATTAACTTATAGCCATCTCGAGTCTCTGAAGCTTTGTTATTAACAAGTTGAAGACTTGCCACCAATCACCATGTCGTTGGTAATAGTATATACAATAATATAATTTTTGAAGTGTAGAATGCCCATGGAGTGCTTGCTTATTCCTCGAATCCACATGGGATCGTGTACCTTAAGCAATCCAGATATTCCATTTCCATCTCTTTGTTGCTGAGTTTTGAGCTCGTAAAAACTGCTGCTTCTTTTTTTTCTTTTTTTTCAAGATCATCAGATCGGGCCAGGTCAAGGTCATTTCTTAAAGGTCGCCACCGGCCAGAGACTAATCGAGATTTTGGCTTTACAACGGGATCTACTTCTACTCCAACGCAAGCGATCCCTTCTCCAACTCAAAGTTACTTGGGTAATCAATTTTTTTAGACTGGAGCAAGAATACAGGCTAAGCATGGGCGTGCAGGGCTCTTGATGAAAGTGAGTGTTTTTAATTGAAAACTATAATTCTAGATAATATTCCAGTTAAATTCCTTTGAACCACCAAGAGGAATTACATAGTAATAACTATTTTATATTTAATATAGTATAAATATGAATATAGATACCAATATATCTGTATTATATAAGTTTTTTTCTCAAATACGCAAAATATTTGTGTATCTTTTTAATTAAGAAGAGGTTTTACAATACACGAACCAAGTTTGGGAGGAGAAAATATACAATAAGCGCTGCCTCCCCGACTAACATGGAGCCCACTCACGAATTAGACAACTATAAGCTTGCGTGCCCGCCTCAATCCAAAGATCGGAGGTGTGCTTGATGGTAGCTAGAAGCTGGGTGGTGGAGGAGGTTTCGTTGCGGAAGCACTTTGCGTTCCATTCTTTCCAAATCTCCCATGCCCAAGCATCTCGGAGGCCTGGGCATATCAGACATTCGGAGAACAGGAATCGCCCTTCGTACCCGTTGGGTTTGGAAAGACCGCGTGGCAGGGAGGCGGCCGACCACCTCTGAGCGAGAGGTGCTGGCGCTGTTCCAGGCTGCTACTCGCATCCATCTGGGCAACGGTGAGTCAACGTTCTTTTGGACGGACTGCTGGCTAGAGGGCAGCTCCATTCGCTCCTTTGCGCCGACGGTGTTTGCGGCAATCTCTTCTCGGAGATGGGGTACTACAGTGGCTCAGGCTTTGCTCCAGGACTCATGGATTCTACATATCAGGGGTGCTGTCACCACAGCCCTTTTGACTGAGTTTGGCGCTCTTTGTGATGTTCTGGAACGGGTGCACTTGTCTGATCAGCCAGACACGTTCGAGTGGTCCCTGACTCCTGACCGCTCCTACTCAGCAGCATCGGCGTACGGTGCAATGTTCCTCGGCTCATCGCCGGTGCTGGGAGCTAAGCAGTTGTGGAAGGTCGCCGCGCCACCACGAGTTCGCTTCTTTTACTGGTTGGCCATGCATGGGAGATGCTGGACGGCAGAGCGTCATCATCGCCATGGTTTGCAGGACTCTGACCGGTGCATATTCTGTGACCAAGCCCCTGAGACCATACACCACATTTTGCTGGGATGCACCTACTCTAGGGAGGTTTGGCACCTCGTCCCCTCTCTGGGTTGCATTTACTTGACATCATTCTCGTGGCTCAAGAGGACTTCATGGTATGGTGGCTGAATGTGCATAAGAGGCTACCAAAGACTGTGCGGCGTGGCTTTGATTCTATCTTCTTCCTAGTGGGGTGGATGTTGTGGAAGGAGTGTAACTCACGGACTTTTGACGCCAAGTTGCTCACGCCTTCACAGCTCCTGGCGTTGATAAGAGAGGAAGCGGCGGCGTGGTGTGCTGCCGGAAATAGGCGCCTCTGGGTTCCTTGTGTGGGCTGGGGCGTTTTTGTTCTTTTAAGTGTGGAGCAAGATTTGGTTAAAATGTAATCGGCTATTCTAGATCCAAAGAGAAAGTAGGTCTTGCCTCGGAACCGGTGGTTACTTTGTTGTATTCCTTTGTTTGAACTTTCTCCCGCTTAATGAAAAACACGCAACGACGTGGTCTCAAAAAAAAAATCTCCCATGCTACCGAGAGCAAATAGAGTATTGGTGCCCTTCCGCTTGTCATCGTGTCATCTCGTTCTCCATTTGTCCCGCCAGTCAAGCGGCGATCGTGACCCACCTGAGATGAGTCAACGCCTAGGACCACGAGGATATGGTCCACCACACCTGCCTGGAGAATGAACAAGAAGTGATAATGTGGTCGATTGTTTTTCGGCTCCCGATCGCAGAAAAGCGGTTATCGCGTGTGCCTCCAGGCCATGTCGCCGCCTCCCGTGGTCCAAGTCGCCTCCGCGACCGCTAGCCATAGGAAGATCCTTACTCGCAGTGGTGCCTGGTCTTCCAAATCCCGGTGCAGCCCGGGATTGGGTGAGAGGTCATCGACCGAAGTGCCCCGTAGGCTGATGAGGAGGAGTAGGTTCCGACGACGGCGTCCACCTCCGGATGAGGCGATCCTTGGCGTCGGACCGCTGCACCTGGTTGACAAGGTTCCACAGGACGGCATTTTGTATGTGACATGGTTATCCCCGCCGCGTGATCCGGCGTATCCATGCATGATCCTGCGACCGTCGCCCCACGGTGGTCTTTGGAGATGCAATCTGGGCCGACGTAGTCCAACAACGCAGTGCGATGTCTTTGACCGACGCTCGGGATCGAGGATCGTGTGCATGGTAGGTACTCCCTCCGTCCCCAAAAAGAGTGTCGTTTTAGGTTTTGTTAACTTGTTGTTTGACCATTCGCCTTATTTAAATTATTTTTGCAAATATTATTTATTTGTTATGATTTAATTATCACAAAGATACTTTAATAATGATTTATTTATTTTATAATTTATATAAATTTTTTAAATAAGATGAACGGTCAAACATAATGTCTGAAAAAAATCTAAAACGACACTTTTTTGGACGGAGGGAGTAGGTGTCTAGGAAGGCTGAGAACCAAACAGATCAACAGTGTTATATGCGTTACTTCTATAACCTTTTTTTTTTTTTTTTTTAATTTCTTCGAAGAGTTTTTTTTCAGATATGTGTGTAGTGCTTCTCCACTAGGAAGAGATAAAGATACATAAACATATAATTCTATAACATTGCAATGTGATCATGCCTATTTGGATGCACCAACAAAACTTTAACCGGCTAAATTTAGCCGCTAGGCATTCAAACAACATAAGACCATCTAAATTATTTATCTAAACACCCCAGCTAAAGTTTAGCTGCTGAAATTAAGCTAGCTAAAGTTTTTTTTTTTTTAAAAAAAATGCTAGTTAAATTTTAGTTGGGGGCATCAAACAGGTGGTAGGAACTCCGGGCCATTTTCTCCCACTCCCACTGCCGCGAATACATGATCACATTATCTGTACGTGCATCATCATGTAACTTACTAGTTACATCCAGAAAAGCAACAGGCTTCCAATGCGGATCCGGAAGCAGATGAGCATCGGTCATCTCGTAGGACCGCACCTTGCGCTGTATAGTCACGAGCTGTCCTTGTTTATCGTACTTGAGACCAAACGTGGTGACCGCGAGCACGCGGCGATGCGGGAAGTAGCCATCGTCGTGGAGGCGCCGCAGATCCTCCTCGTCGTCGCGCACCAGCGACTCGACCAGGCAGTACCTGCTGCCGCCCATGCACACGAGCGTGGCCCCAAGGTGCCTCTTGGACCCCGCGTCGAAGAGCTGGTCCTTGCCGAGCTTCCAGGCCGGCATGCTCGTGATGTCGGCCGGAGCCGGCGCGACGTCGCAGCAGGAGAGGTAGCCTTTGCCGCCGTCATGCCAGCAGAGGCCCACCCAGGCGTCCAGCTTGGCGTCGAAGAACGCCTCGCCTTTGAACGGCAAGACCCAGCTGCCATGCGACGCCCATTCCCGGCTCTCCGTGTCGAAGGAATACGTGCTCAGTTTATGGGAGACGAAGAGCGTGCGCCCATCGGAGTGCAGCGCGGAGGACCAGATGTGGTCACAGTGCCCGAAGGGCGGGGGCGCGCCGGTTTGGCTCCACGACCACCCCACGTCCTCTGGGAAGATGCTGTCGGGCGGCGGCGCAGCGGCGCTGAGCGTGTCGAACTGGCCTTCTCTGAGAAAGTAGAGGCTGCCGGCGACGGACGCGAACAGTGGTTTGACGAAGAGTTTGTTGCCGCGGCGCCGGCGTGGCCAGGGACAGACGGTGAGCGACGTCGTCTGGACATCGAAGACCGGAAAGGCAGGGTAGGGAGATGGCTGCATCGCAAGGATCTTGGTGCCGTGGGAGGCGAAATACCAGGAGCAGCCGTGACGGACCTCCAAGCGGACGACCGGGTGTTCCGGGAGGGACTCCGGCCCGGCGGCGTCGAGGGCGTCGAACGACTCGACGTCGATCTTGTAGACGCTGTATCCCCTGTCCCAGTCATCCAGGATGAGATAGAGATGCTTCTTGTGCTCCTGCTGCTTCAATTGCTTGGCTGCGCGGTGGCACTGGCAGCACGGGCAGGGCTCAAGCTCGCACTGCTGCCGCTTAGTCGACATGCTCCTTCAACACGTTCCTTTACCTCTCAGCCATCAACCCCTATAACTATAAGTCGTATATATATCAACTAAGCAACGATCTCAACCGAATAGGAGAAGGACAGCCGCGATATAATGTGAACCGAATAAGAGAAGGACAGCCGCGATATAATCTGAACCGAATAGGAGAAGGACAGCCGCTGGCAGCTCCGCAAAGTTTAGAAGCCTGTCCGAGTTGTGACCTTTGGACCGTAGGCTGTGGCTTCGTGATCGGCCGATCGGCACTCGGCTCCTAAACGAAATCCTGCCAGCAGCGGCCGACTCCGACGATGTTACGGCAGGTTCCGTGCCATAAAACGCGAGCCCACGGCGCGGCGACAGGCACATCAGAAACACGAAAACACGCATCAGATCATCGCAAGGAAAGCGCACGCATCAGATCATCGCGAGGAAGCTATCTAGTTGGGCGACACAGCATGATGAGGCGTCGGAACAATCTGGCGACGAGGCTCCTCGCCTTGGTCGTGCTAGCTCTTCTCGTCGGGCTGTGTGCCGCCGCACCGATCAAGACCAGCGACACGCGCTGGAGCTTCCACCTCCCTTTACCAAGCGGCGTCAGCGGCGCCGAGAGCCTCGCCTTCGACGGCAAGGGCGAGGGGCCCTACGCCGGCGTGTCGGACGGCCGCGTCCTCAAGTGGGGCGGCTCCGCCGTCGGCTGGACCACGTTCGCGCACAGCGCGAACTACCGGAAGATACCCCTGTGCACGGCAGGCGTGGTGCCGTCGGAGGAGACGGAGAGCATGTGCGGCCGTCCGCTGGGCCTCCAGTTCCACGCCAAGACCGGCGACCTCTACATCGCCGACGCCTACCTGGGGCTCATGAAGGTCGGCCCGGGCGGCGGCGAGGCTGAGGTGCTGGAGACCGGCGCGGACGGCGTCCGGTTCAACTTCGTCAATGGCCTGGACGTCGACCAGGCCACCGGCGACGTCTACTTCACCGACTCGAGCACGACGTATCCCAGGAGGTTTAACACCGAGATCATGATGAACGCGGATGCGACGGGCCGGCTACTCAGGTACGACGCGCAGACGAAGATCGTCACCGTGCTCAAGGCCGGCCTGCCGTACCCGAACGGCGTGGCGGTCAGCCGCGACGGGGCGCAGGTCGTGGTCGCGCACACCGTGCCTTGCCAGGCGTTCACGTACTTTCTCCGCGGCGCCAGGGCGGGGCAATACGAGCTGCTGGCGGACCTGCCGGGGTACCCGGACAACGTGAGGCGGGACAGCAAGGGCGGTTACTGGGTGGCCCTGAACCAGGAGAAGCAGCGGCTGGACGCGACGCCGGCGACGGCTCCCGTGAAGCACCTGGTGGGCGTCCGCCTGGACGCTGACGGGGTGGAGGTCGAGGAGCTCACGGCGGCCAAGGGTGTCACGCTGAGCGATGTGGCGGAGATGAATGGCAAGCTGTGGTTAGGCTCCGTGGAGCTCGAGTACGTCGGTGTGGTTGCTTGAGTTGCTGCGTGTGCGTGCCAGCATTAGTTAGCTATGCACGTATATGGTCATGTTAATTAGGAATTGCATTAGTAAATTTAGCAGTGTAGCTACTCTTAAGCAGTATTTTCATGTGTGTTATTATGACAAAGTATATACGCAATTGTGCAGCTAAAAGATAATTGGTCTTGGATTTTGAATCCGTTGAGCATCTCTAAAGAGTCTCCAAAACCCATTCCCGATCTTGAGTTTTTTTGGCAAGATTAAAAAAAAAAAAACTCTCCAACAAATACCTTCTCAACTTGCCCCCTTTGGACACGATCATCCAAGCCAGATTGAACTTTGGTAGAGTCATCTTCAGAGAGATTACTACAACTGCTTGTTGGGCGATCTGGAATTGTAGAAACAGACTAATCTTTGACAATGTTTGCTCCTTCAACCGGAAACGTTTTATTAAAAGACCTTGGTTTGATTCTCATCAAAGCCAAATTATTGCCGTTATTGCTTTTGCAAATGTTGGTTGGAGAATATCACTTAGTGAGATTTCAGTTTTCATTTTTGTGAGCTTTGAAAGCACCCTGTAAGCACAGCTTGTGCATTGTAATTTTCCCTTTACCCATTATTAATAAAAGCAAAAAGAAGAGTTTGGGGGTATTTCCCAAAAAAAAGAGGCCAAAAAACAAACACCTTCTCAAATCCCAAGACAAATCTAAAGGTGAAAAACCCATAAAGAGTAGGAGTGAATTATTAAAAAAATACATTGAAGATGAGCATGTTTATTCCCAAGCAATAATTTAACGAGACATGTGACGTGAAAAAGAATAAAGAGTAGGAGTGAATTATTTAAAACTCACATTGAAGATGAGCATATTTATTCCTTGCAATAATTTGACGAGACATGGTCGTCTAGGAAGAAATTATTGAGAACTCTTTGGTGATGCTCACCTTTCCTGCTCTAAATCAATGATCATATTTGTGTTTATTGTCACTAAAATTAGTTATTCCAACATCAGTGTGATATATATCTTTTCATCATTGATTGGTTAACACCTTGACCTCGAGTTACAAATATCAGTCCAAGCTTCATATATTAGTTAATTTCCTCTTGTACACTTCACTTCAACATTTTGCATATTATCGAAGTGTTACCATTATATTGGCACTATCTATTACACCTTTCTTAGAACATCTCCAATACTTAACTAATATGCAAAATGTTAATAACATGCCAATGATTTCGACCGCGGTCAAGAGGCGGCGGCAGTGGCGGTGGGGAACTGGGGATAGAATTGGGATCCGGATCATCACCATAACAAATAAACAATGTTATGGTTCTATGCATTTACACATGCTTCGACCTTTTCTTGAACTTTATTTGAAAACCTATGGAACCTAACACAATATTTGGGATAAACTAATTCAACATCTTCTGTCAAAATAGCAAAACGGTGTATCCAAATGTTGAACATGTATATTCAAATTCAAAATACTGAAGTGGCACATTTTTGAATAACCGTGTTAAGAAAAATATGCAGTGTATCCCATTTTATTGAATTTATTCTAAGCAAAATGGTACTTCAAACGACATCGAGAAAAGGACTCATGATTCGAGAGAATGCTTTTCATGTTTGAGACTTCAACTAATAATTAAATTAATCATCAAACAATCCTCCACCTCTTCTCAGCCAGGGAAATCCACAAGTCTTCAACGCTGAAAGATGTACAAGCCTAAAACGATTAAAACTCAAGTCTAAAGGTAAAGAGCCATCCATGAAAAAAAAAAATCACTGCAGGGACCTCAGCTCGCGGCATGCTTGTACATCTCTCATCCTGACGCTATAATATAGTCAGCACTACTGTATAGACTGAAATAGATTGAGATGTCGATCAATTCAGCAGATTATAGACACATTCCATTAGATGAAGAAAAATGATCAATTTATTAATACTTATCTAACAATAAAGAATCACTAAGCATAAGCCAATCCTCCGCCCCCTCCTCCCTCCTCTAGCTGTCTAATATACCACCCAAAATTTCTGGTTTTACTTTGTATACAGCTAACAACCTCTTGTCATGTCCAGAAGTTTGAATCCATCACGATAACCACCGCAATGCTAAGTACCAACCGAAGGAAGAGCAAGAATCCTTTTTCCCTTCCAGTTCTTAGTCTCCATATTGCAGATCCCCCAGCATCACTTGTGGGCGTCGCAGATGTGTTCGTGCTGCCAGATCCAGTGCTGTTGCCCAGCAGCTTACTGCATGATGAAGGCCAGCATTAGCAAAGCTTAATTGTGGAGTGAGATAGACATGCAGCATCTGATTTTTAACATTTCATATCCAAAAGAATATCGTTCGAATCACTAAAACAGACTTTATGCTTTGTCCATGAGACGATTTTTCAATAACAGGAATGTCCATTGCAAGGTAATTTAGCTCCATTTTTTTTATCTACAATAATAAATGGTCTGTTGTCAACCTCTTAGCAGGGTTGTATGATTCCTTAAGCTCAGGTGTCCTTTCTATGTATGTGTTTCTTTGAGAGAGGGGAACCCCCACCAATTTTATTGATGTTGGAGCTGCTTGCAAGCTCATAAAAAGACGAGGTTCAACAGACTTTGTTACAAAAGCAGGCTGGGTTTGCACAGCGAAGGGCCCTAAATCAACAATAAGCATTTCAAGAATGGAAGCAAGTGGAACAATATAATGGATTCACCACCAGTACTAAACAGTTTTTATTTATTTGGCACAGTACTATAATATTTCACCATTAACAAGCATTGACAATAATAGATAAATAGAACAATATCATTGACCTACATCACAAAGGAAAAGTTTCAGCAATTTACCTTCCAGGAAATAAACAGCTGTCATGACCTGCAAAGCAAGATATATCGATTTATTAGGAAAGCTGAGTGGATGTCAAAGATAATCTTTTTTAAATAATATCTGCAAAAGATTGAAGCAAAATTCGTGTATGGTCCAATATGTGAACACAAAAACTAATCTGAGATGTTTACAGGCTTTGAACACAGAGGTGCACAGCACAATCCTAGAGGTAGAGGAATATGATTTCTAAGGCAACTAAGAAAAAGATGGGCTTTTTTTTTTTTTTTTGAAAAGCTACCAGCAGGAGATCTGCTGGGCATATATTATTAGAGAAGAAGGTGGGCAAAATTGAAAATAACCTGCACCTATAAAGTATCAAATGAGGACAAAATTGTCTGTTAACATGGTCCTTAGACCTCAGGACCACTAAAAAGGAAACACTTGTTAGTGGATAGTACATGACTATACATGGGAGCCCACGTAAATTTCATGCCATGGGAAGCTTTGGCCTCCCACAGTCCCACCACAGAAAGACCATGTTGCAAAGTTATTTTCTGATGATAAAAACGACTTTCAATCAAATATGCATGAACAGGTTCTGGTATTTCAGACAAAAGCATTAGCCCATGAAAAGGATAACACAATCTAAATGGCACTAGGTACCCGTAATGTAGAAAGCCAAATGGCCAAATGAGCATCCTGGGCCACTCGGACTATTATATATTTATTATATTCAAAGGTTTCCATTCAGTGTTTCTGAGCGCATAACCACAAAATGCCTACAGGCCAGACTCAGCGTTCATCATTCACATTAGCTACCCCTGGAGCAAGGCTAAGTGATATAGTACTCTAAAGCAGTCTGTGAGGAAAACTGCAGATCCAGCATCATTGTTCCATACATGTGTCCAGATAATAATAATACTGCTCCCATACCAGACAATGCTACATGCTCCCAGCACTCCCTCCAGTTGGCCACTAGCATGGATCACGCTTTGTCTTGATCCCACATTGCATCCAGATCCAAGAGATTCCAGCCTGCACTTTCTACTTTTCCATTCCTCTCCCCTTGCCAATTTCTCTCTCTATATAAGATAGGAGTAATGGTATGATACAGCCCTTTTTCGCACATGAGAAGGGTATAACCGTTACTGTCCTAAGATGTTGCTACAGCGTGCCCCCAGAGGCGACAATTAGATGTTCAGGTTCAGCAGCATTCGTCCAATGGTAGTGCCTGATTCATATGTCAAGAATGCCTAACCTCCTGACCACATGCTCTCGCTCTGTGCTGGCCACATAACCCAATGCCTTAAACGTGAGTATGGTAAAAATGTGGCAACTGGCAACCATCCAAACGTGTCCTAGATCTTAAGAATGCCCCCCATTTTCAACACAACAATGCCCAGATGCACAGGTACACTTGGCTGCATTTGAAAGTTGAGAATGCAACCTGTACCAATGCTGCAATGCAGAGCATCCGAAGGGAAATCATGGGCAACCAGATAGATCTCCCATCACTGGTTCACCTTTAGCCTTTAGAGCACGCCGCATCCACATGACCATCAACCATGATTGAACTTTGCCGAAAGATGAGAAAAATATGTTGAACTCAAGTTTTTTTTTTTCTCCCAGTAAATGAGAAGGCATGATCAATGGGGTCATATTCGTGTCTCACAAAACACTAGTATAATGCATAGAAAAAAAAGGAGAAGAGGAGAACCATTCATTCCCGCATGCTAGCCGCTTCCATGAACCGAAGAATGACATGACATGAAAGCAGGGTGAAAGTGATGTGAGGACTACTGATGACGAGGCGTGCAATCGGCGATGCACCCTTGGGGCCTGGCAAGTTGGCATGCGGTGGGCAGGAATGTGCTGTGAGCATAGCATTGCACCGGCTCACATGCGAAAAGGAGACGATTGATTCTTTTGTACACTCGTGGCGCCAAAGTACTCCTACTCCTACCAAACGACGATATGTATTGGGGGGGACTGGCTCCTGGCAACGGCATCCATCCAACCAGCACGATCCACAGTGCATACCGCCATGTCTCGTCCATGCCTGGCAACGGCTTGACTTACAGAGCACCAGACAAATCTACAGCCAGATCCAGCTCGACTCCTGTCGGGCTCAATCTCTGCACACTTGCACTGCCGCGCGTGCTTCTCTCATCCTACGTGACCAAATCAAAAGCGTTGCTAAACGTACTTGCTGTAAAATGGAACCAGGGGACATACCACTGCCAATGAGAAATGCCTGGCCCTAGATTGGAATCAGATGATCCGATGCCATGGATTCTCTCTGCGTCATATTTGTTTCTACAAATATGATACTGATAGATCAATGTACAGCAAACAAATCACCTTGATTTGTGGTCGGTCATCCCATCTATCGAGTCAGCAGCAACCACCAACGGGTCCCCGTACCTCCATATTCTCCCTCCCGCAAGGCCCCAAACCGACAGCAGCAGCTTTGGTTCGCCCGGACCTCCACTCCTCACATACACAAGGAAAAGCAACCTTTCTCCTACCCATCGATGACTACTTATTATCTCGTTCAACTAGCCATAAGTTGTGTGCAAGCGCTCTCAAACCAAAGAGAGAACAACTTTCAATGATGAATGATGAATGAGCGGCACCTGCTTTTGTGGGCGTGACAAATGGCGTCGCTCCTACTGGCGCCGAAAACGATTCCATTGACCCTAGAACACTAGTACTGATCTGACACTACTGGGCAGTTTCAGTCACGAGAAGCTACTGGGCAGTTTCACACAGTTCGCTAGTCGTTTGTCTTTAATTAATTATGTAACTCCAGTGGTAGTGACGAGCAAGCAGCCAGAAACGAGAAAAGGCGATCTCAGTGTACTCACTCGGATCCACGGTGGTGACCATGCCGGCGCCCTGGAAGTAGCACGACCCGGCGGCGCGGCCCTGGGACTGGTAGTAGGCGTCGAACGCGAACGACGCGTGGCTGCGCACGTCGTCGGGCTGGTAGCACGGCTGCCCGGGCTGGATCGCCGTGCAGTCGGCGCGGCCGGGTCCGCACGCCCAGTCCATGGCCGACTGCACCGCCTTCTCGTCCGCGTCGTCGGCGGCCACGCAGAAGGTCCGGTCCGTCGTGTCGTTCCCCAGGAACCCGTCGGCGCCCGACACGTGGAGGAGGTACACCGGGGTGCCGTTCCCGTAGAAGAGGCCCCAGTTGGCCTCCGACACGGGGCCGGGGCGGAGGTCCTCGTTGAAGAGCTCGTAGATGTAGGCGCTGGACTGCGCGGCGGCGCCGGGCGCCATGGGCGTGCCGGGCCGGTCCTCCAGCACGTGCTTGATGAGGTTGGAGTTGTACGCGTCCGCGTTGTCCCTGCTCGCGTACGGCTCCGCGCGCCGGTCCCCGTACGACGGCCACCCGGTCTCCGTCACCAGGATCGGCACGGTCGCGCCGCTCGTCGCGTTCAGGTTGCGCACCGCCACGCGCACCGCGTCCAGCATTGCGTCGAACACGTTGGTGTAGTGGAGCAGCG
The DNA here is from genome assembly GCA_015847255.1 of Hyparrhenia diplandra. Lineage (NCBI taxonomy): Eukaryota > Viridiplantae > Streptophyta > Magnoliopsida > Poales > Poaceae > Hyparrhenia > Hyparrhenia diplandra. Next base: position 72,954 of record JADLZK010013255.1, on the reverse strand, counting down.
TGTTGGGGTCCACCATCTCCTGCGACGGCGGCAGCGGGCGGAACAGCGCGTTGTCCAGCGGGATCACGCCCTTGCTCTGCATCAGCGAGTAGTACGGGTAAAGGTTGAGCATCAGCGGCGCCGAGGTGTTGGCGAGGTGGGCGAGCAGCGGCGCCACGAACGACTTGGCCAGGAGTTGTTGAAGAAGGCCTGCGACGGCGGGAACGGGTCCAGCACCACGGAGAAGGGCAGCGGCGTCGACACCGGGATGGAGGACAGGTTGGCGGCGGCGAGCGCGGCAGCCAGGGACCGGATGGCCGGGAGCAGCACGGGCAGCGCCGACGGGAGCGCGGTCGGCACCTCGTCCCCGACGGCGATGGCGGAGATGACGTCCGGGGTGCTGGAGTTGACGCCCGCGAAGGGGAGCACCCGGCGGGCGACCCAGGAGGTGGCCGTCGCCGGGGAGGAACCCAGCGCCAGGAGCTCGTCGTTGGGGACGCCCACGATGGCGCGCACCCCCCGACCCCGAGGCGGCCAGCGCCGACAGCAGCCGCGGGTCCGCGTCGTAGAGGCGCACGCGGGTGATGCGCTGCGCGCGCAGGAACGACGCCAGGTCCGACGGCGACAGCAGGTTCGTCACCTGCGTGCCGATCGTCACGCCCACGTAGGGTTCGCCGGACCCCGCCGCCGACACCACCACCGACGGGCCTGCTGCGGTTGCAATGCAACGATCTCGTCAGCGAGAAAGCCGGCATTTCCAGTTCGATCCCCTTTGCCGACCAAATCCATTAGTTAGAGCGAACATGACTGGGGATAGAGAGAGAGAGCGCTTACAGTGAAGAGAGAGGAGGTGGAGCAAGAGGGGGGAAGAGTAGCAAGCGGCAGCCGCTGCCACTCCCTCCTCTGCTCCTGCTCCCCATTGGGATTGGGGAGTGTGTCCTGCTGCTCCTGCTCGTGCTCGTGCCGGCCTCCGGGATTGCCTCTTTTGACGAAGACTGCTGCTTTCGACGCGCACCTGCTCGCTTTCGCCAGGAATCTCCTTCCCTCCCGGCTCTCCCTCGATTTCTTGCTGCGTGGGGCGTGGCGTTGGCGTTCTTGGCGTGGGAGCGTGCGTGCTTGCCGCTTGATGGTGGTGCTGGGTGGAGAGATGGTCCTGCACTGGAGTCGGCGAGGTTGGTGCGGTGTCGGGGCAAAAGATGCGTCGGGATTGAGGGATCCGGGGGCCGGTTGGGAGTGGGTGAATTGCTGCTGAATCTTGAAATTTTTTCTGGTTGCTGCCGCGGTTCATTCGGTGATTAGTGTCGACTAATCACACTCACCAGTCATCGCGGCTATTCCGTGGGGGCAAAGGCGTGTGTGCCAGAGAGTGAGCCACCTGGACAGTGGGCCCCAAACCTGCTTCGTCATGTCAAGGAGGATACTGACTCCAGTGTCCAGTCCAGTGTCCAGTGTCTTGGCCGCCTGCTATTCCTAGCCCCCTTGTTTTTGCAAAAGAATTTTACCGCAGTAAAACGATGTTTTACGCAATAATTCGTGCCCATTGAGCTTAAACCAGTTTGTTTTTTCACACGAATTTCATTGAAGAAGAAACGGATGAAGAGATTTAGATATATTATTATATAGATTTTTTCCAGTAAAAATATTGCATTCAATTCCATAGTAGGCTTCTTGGATGCCAACGGCAACAGAAGCAACAATTTCCACTTTCCTTCAATTTCTACATGAAGTTCCGGTATATATCTTCTGATTTGGCAATAGTTGAATCAAGTCCGCGTTGTTTTCGGTAGAACTCTAGCAAATTCTCTTCTGGCGGTTCAAGATCTTGTCAGCGGTTTCAATTATAAGGTTCTACATCTACTACCTCTATATTAGTTTTTTTTCAATCTACATCTACTATTAAATATTGTTTGTCAAAATGTCTTGTTTTTCTTAATATATGTATCAGATGTGAGACTGTTAATGTCTCAAAAAAAAAAAAAAAAAAAAAAATGGATCAGTAACATGCCCTACTACCATTATATACCTCCTGTCGGGATATCTTTTTGTCGTCTTACTATTTTCTCCATCATCTTACCTCTTTCCTAAACCAACTTTCCAACTACCCCCACACTTTCACACTCAACATAACAGTATACTAGCTTCAGTAGCACGTCCACTTTGGGAGTATATATAAATTCTGAATAATTAAGGTTAGAAAGTTTGGCCTTTCCAAATGGCACACTATGCCACTTTTTTTTTTTTTTGAGAAATCTTCGGGGGTGGGGGTTAGATTACATTAGACTCATTTGTCTCCAATGTCTAGCTAATGTCACCTTCTTCCTCGGTATGCACCAATGGCTCTCATGCAAGCTGCTTTCACACTGTCCGGTGCACACCACCTCATTACGGTAACCCACGTTAGGAGGAGTACCAGGGGGGTTGAGGACATCCTTGTGTATCGATGATGGAGGTAGTGAGTTCCAGAGCTCCTTGACCTGGGCAACATTTGATGGATTCCACCCTATCGATGCCCAGAAGGAGCAAACGAAGCTGCAACCTGAGATAATGTGGTCAATAATCCTGCTGCCCCACAGGAGTCACATCGGCAATCATCCACCACCTTCTTCTTGGCCAGGGCACTCCGGGAGTTGATTAAGGTCCTGTGTAAGCAGCCAGCCGAAAAACTTGACCCGAAAAGTTGGCACGGAACGCTATGCTCCCCTTCATTGACGTTTTGTAGATGAGACCGACAGCAGGCGATGTTGGTTGTTCCAAGAAGCTGGCTGGTCTGGGGTAGTGTTGAGCTCTACCCCTTGGAGGATGGATGTGAGCCGAACCAGCTCTATGCCACTTCAGTAGCACGTCCACATTGGGAACTCGAAACTCCCAGGGACCCGAAATTTAACAAGCACAATCCCCATGAATCAGTGATAAATGACATGCTAGTTCCCCTCAACAAGACAGTAGCCTAGATTTGCTGTCCTGAAGTATTAAAGGACAAGGACGAAGGCATGAATGAAGCAAACAAATGTCCAAGTTGCTTACTGGGGCCAAGTACTTGGAGATTTGGTCGTCAGTGAGCTAACATTGGCATGCAACCATATCACAGTAGGTAAAACGACTGAAAATACATATCACAGTAGGTAAAACGACTGAAAATATTCGTGTACGTTAAAAAATGGACAAGACAGTATCAAGGTAACTGGATAATGTTTGAAAAAACAAAATATTTCTCTGAGGTAGCCTTTTCATCTAAAGTTCAGCCTGCGGTCCAAACATTTCAGCTCAGAATAGACTGGCCTGGGTCAGCAAGCTATAAACCATGACAATGCAACGGCGACATCTGATCAAATCATGTTCCAATGCCTTGTAGCCATTTGTGTGGCGTGCAACACAACCTGTGTTGTCAGACTATAACACAGCCAACCCTACCCAGATCCAGGCAAAAGAAACTAATTGGGACCAAGCATTGCCAACTGTGCTTCTAAATAGGTAGTAGGCTAGTAGCACGCATTGATTTTTCCTTATCATAACTGGAACAGTATCTACTTCAAAGTTCTAAACTGAACTGTTAGCAGTGCTATTTCATAGACAGAATCTTCTAGAATCTAGAGGCATGACTTCCCCAAGCAACATCACTACAGCAGGAAGCAGGAGAGCAGCAATGAGTCAATGACAGACATACAACTGTGAGTGTGTGTGCCCCTCACCTATCCCCCTGCCAGTTGCTACATGGGGATAACCTTCGCCATGTGTGGGTCCTGCAACAGATCTCAAAACTATGAAATGAGTATTGCAGCAAGCAATGTGCAAGATCAGGATGCCTGGGAGAAACCATAGCTGACAACTGCAGCAAAAAAAAAAAAAAAAAAAAAACATACCTAGAACAGTTTAGTGGAGATTTGCTGCACAATCATCTCACTAGGAAAATGGATGACTCACTTCTGACAAGAATCATGCAGGAGACTAACTCAAACTTTAGTCAATATTTCTGCACCATTCCTAGTGACCAGTATGGTATGCTCAAACTGAGCAGCCCAGCTACCATCAGCAGTGACAGTCGTCCATCCATCTTCCCATGTAACACACTCTGTTTTCTCCATTGTAAGTATAGGTTCTGCAGAATTCCATCAAGATATTTCAACTTCATATGAAAATATTTTTACTGAGCGTAGGACTTCATGTCTACATGATATTCAAGAGCTTGTACAATTACTTCCAAGGTCCAATATGACATTTTCTATGCTCATGGTACCACCTTTATGCCAATTTTTATCCCCACAAACATGTTCAAGAAACGGCAACCACTAGGAAATCTGCACAGACTATTCCTAAGGGCATTAACCAAATAACTGAAATTGAAGTCCAAACATACAATTGAGAAGGACAATGCATAGCACGTACCAATTGTAAACGTTTGGCCCTCAACCATACGCCCTGAGTTTTCGTTGGCTACAAAACCAAGAATTCATTAGTCTCCTGTAGTACTAAAATTCATGCATTGTTTCATCAGGACAATGGAGCTACTGAAGGCACGCCTTAAGATCGATATAGGAAATATCAAATCAGTAACAATCCTTGGAAACGATGTAAAGTGCATCTAATGACCCAAAAAACTCAACTAGGGAAGAAACGTCCCCCTGGGGTTTCATTGATCCTTGAACTTCAACAGTCTAACCAGTGTAAATCAAGATAAGTTGGCATCTAATCACAGCATAAACAGTTTTACCCAGTGAGCAAAAACAATTCCATCTTACCAGTGACAATTTAAGATTACATGTAGCTAAAATGCCTAGTACTACACATTGTCAGTCTAAACAAGCAAATGTGCCTAGGAAGCAATGGAATTGAAAATTAGAACATCTGAACAGGAAACCAGTACATAATGAAACAAAATGACAATACTAAATTAGGTTTAAATGACAAAAATGCAACCCACCATGATGTAGGATAAGTGGCTCAGAGTGATACGAAGTTCCAATCCCATGTCCAACAAAGCGTTCCACCACATAATAGCCATAAAAATAGGCAAGCTTGCTGAAATATCAAAAAGGCAGAAAAAATGCATGTGTTATCACAGAAGCAAATTAGATGCATACTTTGTATCATAAAACTAAAATCAGCCACAGGTTGTACAAAACTATATCAATGAAGTCAGCTGTCTTTATATTTTTAGGTCCACATGTGATTCATTATAGATACTACGTGGATCTTTTTTGCTCGTGCTTTATTCAATGTAACCTGAGGTAACACAACTTCAATCAAATAGCAATCAAGTGTATGAGAACTACTTTGATTCTCTAAACTTTATGATAAAACAAACAAAGAACCTTATTTTCTTGCCAATCTTTCTGTAGTTCACACCATCCCTGCAGACAGAAATGCCCTTCTCCAAGCATTCTTCAGCTGCCTGATACAAATAAATAAATATGATTTGTGCATGTTCTGATGTAGGAAAGAATCATCTGGTCAATAAAACACAAAGTAAAGAGAACCAATGATATAACACAGATGGAAAACCCTTCTGGACCATTTGGGACTGATTACAGATGTTCGTGAAAATCAGATATACACACAACACAAAAACTGGAACTGATATTACAGATGTTTTTGAACGGGAACTGATATTACAGATGTTCGTGAAAATCAGATATACACACAGCACAAAAACATCACAAAATGTGCATTATGCAGATCAGAGCAGCTATTTGATTACTGAATGAACCACATAGCAATAATGGCTTACATTGAGAAAATGCTTGATAGAATCATCCACCTGCCCACATGCAAATGTTCTGGAGGTACCCCCATGGTATCCCTGTTGAGGAACATGCCAAACTAGTTACAAACGGGAAACATCATCTAGTTTGATTGTGCCACATTTTAGGAGAGGTTTCTTACATTCAGGAACACATTTACATCAATGTTTATAATATCCCCATTCTGCAACAGAAGACTTTGTTAGCCCATGAAACTTAGGTACTACACTGAATAGAGATGATGGGAGGCAAATTTCATTTTCCATAACCTGCAGCTGAGTTGAATCAGGTATCCCATGACAGACACACTCATTTACTGATGTACAAATACTTTTAGGAAATCCACGATAGCCAAGTGGAGAAGGATAAGCACCAGCCTCAATGATCATATTATGAACTGCTGCGTCAATTTCAGTTGTAGTAATGGATGGCTAGGATGAGATTGAAACAAATATTGCATTATTAAATTATATTAAGCTAAGAGAACAGAAAGAATCTAATCATCTGCAAATGAATATTCTTACCTTAACTAAAGTCCCAGCAAAGTCAAGAACACGGGCAGCAAGTTTGCAAGCAGCTCTCATTCCAGTAATCCCCTGAGCATCGTGTAATTGACCCTTGCATAGTTCTGGCAATCCTTTTGAACCAACATAAGATGGTCTTGGAATGTGCCCTGGTACAGGAAGTTGTGGGGAGACCTTTCCACGCCTCAAAGGTGGCCTTTTCTTTGATTTTATTGAACTTTGCTCTTGTGACCTTCAAAGGTGGAAGTGTATTGGTCTGTTAGCAGAATCATAATATGACACATGTGAAAGTGGGTCTTGAGTATTAGTTTTTTTCTTGTGGAGAAATGTAGATAACAAACAGACTGCAAGATTATCATAAGAAGATGCATATAAACTAGTAGATAGTCAAATATTACAGGAAATACAGGATCCAGTATCATGACCAAGGACTCCGGATACTGCTAAATATCTAGATACAAAGGAACTGGCGAACTGCCAAGAGCTCAAAGGAGCTCTCTGAGCCCTCCTATGTCTGTCAGTGCTTGTGTGGTGTAGTTGTATGTGTTGTGTTTGTGTTGCTGTTGTAAATTGTGCGGTGTGCCACACTCAAACGATGAAAATTCAGGTGGGTATGCTCTCATCCCTGTGACCACAAAAAAAAAGGTAAAATGCATTTCTCCAATTTGCAGAGCAGACACCCTGCAGCTATCAAAACCAGATGAAACACCACCCCGGACCGGTGCAAAGTGGTATCCAAGGCAGTTTTATTTTTTTTTAAAAACTATAAAAAAACTTGTTTAAACTTTAAGATTCATAACTAATTTATTTCAAGTGAGAAAATATGAAACTAGTACCATTTAAAAAAAATGTTATCTGTCTTTTACTGATCTGCTTAGAGTTATTTGGAAGTTATCTATTTCAGTCCCTATTGTTTTATTTATTGCACTCACACTTGTTATTTATCGATTTGCGCTCTACTTTATGTTGATTGCATGACTAGTTGATTGCAAGATGTTTGAGGAACTGCCTTGTTTCAAATCTATAACCTAATCAAGCAATAAACTGAAAATAAATACATCAATGGTAATCTAAACTGAAAATAAATACATCAATTTTAATCACACTATAAATATAAATAGATAGATAACAGCTTTAGAAAAAAAAATGGTTTAAATTTCATGTTTTAAAAAACTTTAAAATAAATTAGTTATGAATTATTTAGAAACTGAACTATATTTTATTTTACTTTTGAAAATAGAAAACTCCTTTGAAACCGCTTTACAACAGTTTGGATAGTGTTCCATTCCATCCAGTTTTGATAGTCGTAGAATGTCTGGTATTGGTTTTCATAGTTCAGGGTTCAAAAAATGGGATCAGCTTGCAAGTTTGACGTTGAAAACAGAACTTTACCCTAGAAAAAAAGGGGCTTAAAACCAGCATAGGAGTAGCAGAAAAGCATACTTTCTTATCTCTGTAAGCTCGTCTTGCACCCATGTGAGTCTACTTGACACAGTGAAGCATCGCCTTTGGCACTATGAATTTTCCTGCAACAATGCAAACTGGGAGAATCAGTTAGGCACAGATGTAGCAAAATGACCTTAGTTGTAATCTGCACAAAAAAAATGTCTTCGTTGACAATGACATTAGGAACTCCAGATTGACAACTATCCAGAGGAGTATGCTCCATCCAAAGCCACCAGATGGTTCCAATAGCAAGGAGAAAACAAACTAGATATTTGCACGCGCAGAAAATGATGTGGAGATGAGTGTATGGCTTACTGGAAGTGTCTGATAACCATGTAGGGTGTCAAGGACAAGTGCAATTAAATCATTTAAATGGCATGGAAGACGAGTGAGTTTGTTTCATATGCAGCATGGCATAAAGCTAATTTTCAATCTGACATATAAGGGAGGCATATATAAGTATATAACCAACCCAAGCCTTCCCCATTGTATAGACTGGCGAATTTAGGTTGACACAAAACTCAACTATTACTGCCACAAAAGGCAAATACGTAGGTGGTAGTGAGATAAATTGGTGAACTCTCGTGACAATTCACCTATCAGTTTTTCACATGAAAACGGATGAAGCCAACATTTCGTTTGTCAGGCAACGATTTATACCTAGGATACAGAACATAGAAGTATTCTACACTTGTACAGCACTTGCATGCTTGGGTTATCTGAATCCTAGAACAACGTGCCACGGTTCTCTGAGTCCTAGCACATGATCTTGTACTCGTATGAATGTACACCGTTTGGAAGAACACTGACAATCTGACATGCGAGCCGGCAACGAAGCTACATGGGCGAGCGAGCAGAGAGATGAGGTGGGGAGAGTGCATATCCGTACCGGAGTGGACGGAGCAGAGAGGGGGCGGAGAGAGGCTGGAACCTTCCGGCCTCGAAGGCGGCGGAGGGGCGCGCTCCCAGTCCGGCGCCGAGCCCGGCCATGGAGGAATACAGTACAGGCGTGACTCGTGAGCGAGGAACGGAGGGCAGAGAGGCGAAGGGGAGGACGGGATAACGCAAAGTCTAACGGGCGACCGGTCGTGCTCGGTGGCGACCGTGCGACCTCCGCGAGACGAACCCGGCCCAAATATTGTTGTCCGACGTCTTCGTGCCCAAATGTTGTCCGACGTTTTCGTGCGGCCCAGCCCAGTTGCGTCTCCTTCTGGCCCTGCCTCAAACACCTTCCTATTGCGGAAGCCTTCCTATCTCTCCTCGTTTCCCTTTCAGCAGCCTCCTTGTCCCTCCTTCGGCACTCCCCCTCTCGGCTCTCGCTCTTAGGATGACGTTTCTTACAACTTAGCATTATTGTTTCACGCATCTTTCATTTTTACCCCATTTGCTTATGTAGCACGTCACGTTGCGTGACACGCCAGCGCATAGTCAGCATAGACACGCGAAATGTCCTTACTAGCCCTATCTTCCTCCCCTCTCTCCCACTCCTTTCACGGCCCAAGTGGACCCCACTCATCAGTTTTCGATTGTAGTATTTCTCTAGTAATCTTTGTTTCATAGTTGTCAATTTTAGGGGGTTTTTGTTGTTTTAGTTTAATTGTTGAATTGTGAGTTTTGAGATTCAGATTTTCTTTTGTTTCAGATTTAGTCAAGTAGATGGATTTGCCAACTTAGCATTTAGATTCCGTTTTTCTTTCAGTTCCATATTCAATTTTCCTTTCAATTTTAGGAGATCATGGACAACAGATTCGAGTAAACTTTTGAGCAACTGGTCTCCTCAAAATCGGCTTAGAGCAGGCGCCGGCTAGCAGCGTATGGTATCACATGAGAGCAGGGGTGTGGGGATTGGGCGCTGGTTGTCAGCAACTGGGGCTCAAGGTCGCGCGCTACCCGACGGGTTGCGCCTTATCGCTTTCCAAGGCATAAGCCCACAAAAGCCCACGCGCGACCTGTCTTCACCCTTCATGCTCATTTCTCCAATCTCAAAGTACTCTCCTCATTGACTAATGACCTCTACAACCAAATCCACTTCTCCTAATGAAGTGGAATTCTCCTAGTGTTTTAACATTTAAGTTTTAGTATAAGTTTTCCCTCCTAAATGTCTCCTAGTAAGATTCTCATGTTCTATGACTAATAATAATGTTTTGTTATTATACTTAAAAACACGAGAAGAAGTCCACCATTTTGGTAGTGACCAACGGCGGCAATATTTCTCATCGTTGCATTCATTCCCTCGTGACAATTGACAATATCATCCTTGCATAATAATGGGGCTCGCTCAAGTGTTTCAGTATCATCACCACTAAGAACTTTGTCCGTCAGTTGCATCATCAAGACACTAACAGCATGTTTGGTTTACAGTCAATCCGAAATGATCCGATTGGTTTGCACTTTTGCAGTGTGGAATCACGCCGTTCCTCATCACGCGATTCCACGGAGAGTCAATTTCTAAACGATCGTGAGGAACCAAGTCATTCCGTAAGAAGTGGCCAAATCATCAGTAGCTAGTTTTTCCTTACTATTTTCATGCTTCCATGAGTATATTGTGAATTTAAGCGTGTGGTAGAAATATCATTTAAAATTATGCTATTTTATATGCTAGCTTTGTTATGGATCAATATTTGATCTGCATGGATGTTTTACACTCAGTGGACGAGCTACTCGCCCTTGATTACAGCCAACAAACAAAAAGGAACAGTCAACCCACGGCTCTCTGTACGGCTGGTTCTGCAAGCTAGTTTTTGAAGAGAACCACCGTCCACAGTGTCGAGATGCTACTGCCAAGGTCCACACAACAGCGCCCACAAAAGGATCTGGGAATCAATCTAGTCATGTGGTGGGTGGTGTCTACGCTCACGTACTGATTGGTTTATACCAACGGAAACAACCATTGAAAATAGGACTAATCCGAACATAGATGAAATGGACAAGGCGGGGATGTACATAAGCAGACATCACTATGGAACTGAATCATTTCCTGACCAAAAACAAGAAGAATTTCCCTTTTGGAAAAAATGCTAGCATTACAGTGCAAGGATATGCGGGGTATCCTTCCATCCACCGAAGGACACACGTAACCGATCAAAGATCCCCTAATTCTTTAGCACCTCACTGCGCCACGTCTTACATAAGACACCTCTATTATCCCCACTGCCGTCTTGTGAAGCCACGTCAAGCAAAATCATTATGTGTGTCTCCCTTGCACTTCACTTTTTCCACGTTCGATGCAATTCTCACGGCAATGCACGAGGCATTTATCTCCTAATCCTTAGTAGTTAACATTCGAACTCATTTATATTCTTCCTTTGTATCCGTGAAAACTAGGGGTGCAAATCCCTACAGCTTCGTAAAAAAAGATCAAGCAAACAATAATTCATCTAAGGGCCCATCGGTTTTGCACCAAGCAATCCAGGTTTTGGCGTTGAAATTGTAAAAGTAATTAGACGAACACGCATGATAATTGCTTATCGCTGTCTTAAGGTGTATTGATGTGACTTGGTTTATGTTGACAATTTGCTTAGTTGGTACTACTACTCTAACTCATTTCTAAAAAGTAAACACATCTCTAAGCAATCTATTCAATAATACTATCTTTAGAAAAAAATGAACGTACAATAGTTTAAATAGATGCAATATCTGATATATTAATATAATAAAAATAATTAAATTTAATATTACTATAGATGTTAATGTTTTTTATAAACTTGATTAAAATTAGAGAAGTTTATTTGAGAACGAAGTTAAAGTGGACTATAATCTATTACAAAGAAATAATAACTGCTCCCTTGGTCCCAAATTTTAGATCACTTTGATGTGTTTGGTAAGTCTATTGAAGAAGTCAAAAAACTTATAAATTGAAATGAATGGTGTAGTTAAAATCTCTATTCTCTACTACATATAATGCACAAAAAACTTTTCTAAAGCCACACAACAAAAAGTGTCTCCTACAATCATTATCTCCCTAATCTTTTCTAAGTGCACCAAACAAAATGTACCACAAAACTAAATAACTTTTTAAATGAATGGTCCCGGATCTATTTTAATCTCTTATTTCTCTCACTCACCCACATCCAAGGGCCAGAATTGTTGGGATCAATCATCATCATCATCATCATCATCATCATCAGGCGCGCGCGACCCTCCGTCTCCCCGTCACACTTACACTTCCTCCGGCGACCGACCCTCCGTCTCCCCGTCACACTTCCCCACGCACCCCTTTCGCCTCCATCGCCACAGGACAGGGAGCGTCGCCCCTAAATGAAAAAAGTTACTTACGATCTATTCAAAGCATCATCAGAGGGAGCATCAATGTCAATCATCTTAGGTCCTGCTTGTCCACCATCAGAACACTCCATCAGGGAATGTCTGAACTTTTGATGAAAAGGTGCTACTCCTCGCAAAAAAAAAAAAAAGGTGCATCAGCTTATACTGAAGAGAAGAATCTTTGTACAGTTGTATTCAGAAACTCGTATAGTTGTATTTAGTGACTTCCGTAACCTTTCCAAAATAAACTGAATAACGACAACCAGCAGTTGAGATTCTACCTCTGTAGCCATACAAAGATTCTAGCTGTACATGAAACTATAAATTGTAGCAATTTGCAACTTTAGAATTTAGCACTTGATATTATGTCTGTAATATTGGGTCTTGCTTCCTCCATTATTTCATCCATGTAGGAATGCATTACTGTCTGAAACTCTGAATGAGATAGCAGGTGAAGGATCAAAAAACGGCGCGACGAGGGGTGAATGGGAGCCGTAAATTTTTCTTCCGAAAATATTTAGACCACTGTCCCAACTTCACCTCCAAAAGAGCAAACAAAGCACCGAGATGTCCACGACCCAAATGATCGGGTGGATGTTCCCTAGGAACACAAATGACACACCTCAAAAGATCACACACGACCGTAGAGCACAAAGATCGAACCGGAGGAGAGAGAATGAGCCACCCAACTTCTATAGAGAGGAAGCGAGTTCTCGGATCTAAAAATACCAACGCCAACTCGTGACGAGTACCTAGATAAATTCCACGGATCGGTAGAAAATCAATGCAAAACCAGAACTTAATTTGGATCATAAAAGAGCAAATCATTGGCTAAACTGTTCACTGCATAGCAACACTAGAAGATGATCGACAAAGCGTGACCAAACACTGAATGACCGGACACGAGAACTAGCGGACTCTAAATCGATCTCGATTCACCCAAAAAAGCTGCTACTGAACCATGGACCATGAAAACAAACAGCAAGCAGGAACTAACCAATTTTGATTTACTGAGGCGTGAAAAATGCATTACGTAAAGTTCTAATGAATAATCAAATCTTGGCTCTATTGCATGAAAGCGACGTTTCAAGAAAATCCAATCCAGAACATGGACGAGCTAGCTAAAGTCGCTGGACTTCACCGACGAACGCTGGGAACAAGAAAATACCAGGTTGGTGCGCTCGACGTGCACACCGATGCACTGCTGCTGCTGGAGTCAATTGCTAAAAACAATTCCAATTCAAGGATACGAGAGAATTCAGTTACGTGTGGAAATTGACTTGCTTTACCTTGCCGATCAACGCTGTTACCTGCTGACGAGTCGATGCTGAAGGGCAGCAGCGCTGAAGTGTCAGGAACCTCACGGACGAGCGCTCGATGGTGAGCACCCCGCGCTGATCTGTGCGGCAACGAAGAAGTCTGGAGAGTACAGATCTGCAGATCAACTCTAGCATGCACGCGCAAGGAATAGAAAAACGATCGATCCAAGAATCAAACAAATCCAATCAAATATACCATGATTTAATCCCTAAATTTACACGGGAATTATGACGAGATATTCCAAACGAATCATGGCTCTCGACCCCAACTCGAAATTCAAGAATTTCAGATCATAGACAAGAACGAAAACTGGGGAGAGAGACTAGATCACGTGGAAACAAAATCACAGCTCGATTCAAAAATCCCAGGGGGCATGAGGAGGATTGGGCCTCCTCTTCCCACTCCAAAAATCACAGGAAATACATGGACGAATTTTTTTCGGTTGTGGACCTCTCTCTCACACAAACCCCTAAGGGGAAAAACTACGGTAAAAATAAAAACGCGAATAGGAGAGATACGGGAGGCTAGAGACTGCCTCTACCTATTTAACGGGTATGGGCGCTTGAACGAAGAGATAGTTGAATTCATTTGCCAAACTGAAACCCCAGGGCACGCCAAAGCTTGGCTATCTGAAGTGATCAAGGGCTTGAAGCGGGAGGACCTCACGCGGGTGGTGGTCCGCCTTTGGGCCATCTGATGCACGCCGCCCGCTTGGCTGTGCACCAGGATCGGTTTCGAGTCCATTCTCGGCGCATTGCTTTGTTGAGCGTTTTATCAATGAACTTCGGTGAACTCCACGAGGTGGTGCGGGCAGTCTTTGCCAATCCGGTGGCTGCGAGACCTTCGGTGCATCGCGGCCTTCTTTGTCGCGATGGATCGCCCCTCCCGGGGTGTTACTAAGATCAATGTTGATCTTTGCAATCTCGAAGAACGATTCAGGCAAGTTTTTGGGGGCGTCGGCATTGGTGCTGGAAGGATACTCGGATGCAGAGACGGCTGAGGTTCTAGCTTGCCGAGAAGGTTTGGCACTCTCCAGCCGATCTAAATGTCCGGATATTGCGGGTAGCAAGTGACCGCGATTAATGCAGTTCAAGTATCCAAGGTCAAGGCTTTGGAGTATATGGCCCCATCGTTCGGGGAGATTAAGCATATCATGGGGAGTTTCACTAGAGTGGAGTACATTCACGAAAGGAAGGAATTTCAATCATGATGCTCATTGTCTAGCTAGAAGTTGTGTCAATTTCCTAATCGGTCGTTATGTTTGGTTTGGTGAGCCTCGAGGGAGTTTGTAATTCTTATGATATGATATAATAAAGGGTGGCTCTTTATACTCAAAAAAAAAAAACCTATTTAACGGGTTTATTACACTCCCCATTTTACTAATTAGAGCCAAACCAAAAATAGCCATGGGCGATATGGTCTGACTCGGGATAAACTTGATTCGACGGCCACCGCGCCTTCTCACCGGTAGCTTCGGCCGGCGCGAACTCCCGATGCCCCACGTGTCGCCCTTCCGTCATCGGAACCTCAGCCCGGGTTTGAGGCCCAAACCCGCGAAAACTCGCCACCGATGGTTTTGAGGCCCAAACCACAAAACTGCTTTCGCGAGTAGCGTATCCCGTCACGCATCCCCCGCTCTTCGACACATGTCACCGCCGTCCTCGACCGCCCGGGCGCCAAGTCTTCTGAGCCTCCCACTCGACTTGCACGCCCGTCGTCTTGACCCGATCGACATGGTCACTCCACACGTCCTCGCACTTGTCGATGTCCCAAGTGTCGCCCACCACGGCCGGCCACCCGGCGCTCGGTCCCTCGATCCAAGCCTCCGTCCGCCCTTCACCGCTCCGGGTCTATCGGCCGCGGCACGTCCTCCTTGATCTTCACCTCGCCGTTGACCACCGTGACGAGCTCAACACCTACACAACACAAGCCAAGAAACAACGTCTTCCGACACACCGCATGTGCCGGGTGAAGATAACCAAGGTAGAAAGAAAGTGAAGATAGAATAAAAATATTGAGAGTTGACAATGACTCATCACAAAATCTAAACACAAATGGTTATAATCAACCATGTGTTCGCAGCAGGTTTAGAACACCTATTTGGTTTGAAATCCAACAAAATAAATGTTCTTTTGTCTGAACTGTAACTGTTAACAATGGTCCTGGGCTCTTGGCCATTTGGTTCTTATGGCAATATTGTAACTGTAGATAAAATTCTTTTGCTGCTTGCATTAAGCATATAGTTGTTACTCAGTTAGATATTATCAGATTGCAGGCATAGCAAAATGGGGTGGTCTGGTCCTCCACATCAGTCGTGTTGTCCCGCCCGCCGCCGGCTCAGTGCGCTGCACCTGTGAAGGATACTAAAATTTTTCTGTCAGTATTGATATGTACATGCACCCCAGGTGTGTATTTAGAATGTCTTTCCATAATCTGTACTATCTACTGCATAACTGTATTTTTAGATTAATACACAGGATGAAACCAAAAGGAGATTTTAAAGGTTTATTAGTCCCTTTTAATTGTTTAGAAAAATGCATGACTGGAATTTGTTGCATACATAGGATTTGATATCAGTGCATAGAAGGCATCCATTCTCCCAAAACATAGAGAGGGAAAATTGTTGTCTGCTGCTCTGATCAGTACTAATTCTTTTTGCTTCTTGGCGAAGTTCCATCAGAGAGCCACACCATCAACCATGCTTCAGCAGAGAGATTTTGAAGCGACATGATCAGGATGGACAAGACGATGCTTCTGCTTGATGGTTTATGAAGATGATCGCCTGATAGAGTTATCAAACTGATGTAGAAAAAGCAGCCTTGGTGTCGTTCAGTTTGTTTTAGTCCTTGCCGAATTAGAGCTTCTTAGATTCTGTCAGGTTTAAATTCTCTGAGGGTCATGTCTCCTGCAATCTGTCTAAACACTTTCAAACTTTTTTTTTTTTTGAGAATAAACACTTTGAAACTTCGTATTTCTGTTGCACTACTAATGGAAATGAGAACAGCTGGACAAAAATCAAGAAAGCTAGAAGAAACAAAAACAGTTTGTCAGTGTGTTTCCTAAATAAAACCGTGGCAACGCACGGGCACTATACTAGTTACCAATCAAAAGACAAAAACATGCCATCCATCCATGCCTTCCCAAGCCTGATCTCCAAGGCTCCATGATGGCATGAAATTAACTTCGCCGAAGGACCGCACAAGTTCCCCTGTTCTTAATTTTTTTTTTTTAGAGATCGGGGATATAGCCCGTTTTTCATTAAGCGGGAAGGAATGATCAATAGACCTACACATAGTTGATACAACAGAGTTTGCAAGTAATCCAAGGATTACCAACGCAACCCTAAAACACAAAGCAAGAAAAACGAGGGGCGAGGGACCCTCCGCCTAACACCTCGCAAGCTAGGCCTAAAATAAAAGATGACGCAACACCTAGGTAGCCAGTAGTGGATGGAGCCAAAGACAAAACAAAGAACAGCGGCAAAGCATCCGCTAGAAATCCCGACGGCAAAGCATCCGTCAACGAACAAGGGCGGCAAAGCATCCGCCAACAAACCAATATCCAACACTCCCGGCTCGAAGCCCCCGAGAGGAGGCCGACGACACGAACTTGGTGGCAAAGCATCCACCGGAACTTAGAAGAGCACCTCGGCAGCAAAGCATCTGCGGGAACGACCGCGACGATGGTTGAACATCCACTAGCTAGACAAACCTACGAGTCGGAACGTGACGCACATAAAGGCGCAAAGAAGAGAGCGAGGCGACCACCGGTGAGACCACGTTGGAGGGGGGCAGCGCGCCATAGAGAAACTTCACACCGGCGCCGATGACGAGGACATGAAACTCGAAGACGACGCCTTCAAGAAGGGTGAGACGCCAAAGAGCGTCACCGTCGTCCGCCCGACCGTGTCGGCCGGGCTTTCGCCTCGAGCTCCATGCACGAAGTCACCAAGGGACGAGCGAAATATCGCCAACCACGCCACCATGGCGTCGACCTTACCGCCCAGTCCGCCGTCCACACCACCGCGGTGCAAGGCGACGAGCAGCTGCCCACGCCGCCCAAACTGCCACTCACCCCAAATCGCGAAGCCCGCCAGCTGCGCCCAAGCCCACTTCCGGCCGCGATGAAGGACAGCGCCGCCGCCGTCCGCAAAGCACAGCCGGCCCAAGTCGACGTCGCCGCGCGAGGTGTGCGGGAGAGGAGGCCGGGCGGGCGCACGCCCAGATCGGGGCCCGATCAGCGGTCGCCCCGAGCCCGCACCCAATCGCCCGCAAGCCACCATGCGGGTGTGGGGAGGCCGGCCATCGCGGACCGAGCCCGAGGTCGAATCCGCGACAGCCACGCCAACCCGGGCGTCGGGCGTTGCTCGCCCGTGGCCGCTGCCAAGGGCGCCGGCGACGGAAAGGGAGGGTGGGGAGGTGGGGAGCCGCGCCGGGTCAAGATCCAGCCCGCCGGGGGCGGATCCGGCCGCCCGCGCCTCCCCCGCCGCCTTGCTCGCCGGAGAGGAGTCGGTGGAGGGGGGGATCAGGAGCCGCGGAGGTGGGATGCAGGTGGAGGACGCGACGGGATCCGACCTTATGGGGTCGCCGCCGCCGCCGCCGCGAGCAAGGGCGACGGCGGCCGGGGAGAGCAGGGGAGGGGCTCCCGGCGGCGCGAGGTGGGGCGCCCGAAGTCGCTGCGAAGGGGCCCGCCGGGAAGGGGAAGGAGTGTTCACGACTTTTGAACCGATCTTCCCCTGTTCTTAATAAAGAAGCAGAGCTAATCAGACTTCGCCCTCCGATTTCATCCGCGTCCACATGACAAAAGCAAATCGGAAGCGGCAGCTCGTGTTTGCCACGTCTCGTTGGCTTGCCTTGACGGACTGATAGCTTGGTTCGTGTCGTAGCCTGTAGCCACCACTCTCACAAGATCAGGAAAAACTGTAACCACTTAGCAAAAGGGCAAGCGAGCACCACACGGATGCACGGCAGGTTGTGTGTGGAAGTCCCCGTCGCCTCACGTGAACGTGATTGAGAACACTGGAGTATAAATGCAAGTTGTAGTAAAAGAATATCCATAGTGGAGGCAGGACAAATATAGTAGGATATATGCCGTGATTTTGACTGGTTGGGCAAACGGAACCAATTAATTGCGTCCATTCTTTTTGCGATGCCTATATAATTCGACCTAAAGACTTCCCTTTTTTTTTCATATATATATTATTCTCATTAGATAAACAACTATTGCTAGTAGTTCATATATACCACTGTGAGTTTTAGATTAAGGAGCTGTTTGGTTTCCATAATTCATGGGACTTATTAAGTCAAAAATTGAAATAAGTGACTTATTTTGCCAAAAAAAGAGGGACTTATTAAATCATGGGACTTATAGGTCACTTGCAATCATTTTCTTTTCTTTTTTTTCACCCCGACTTATAAATCACTCATTTTCTCTTCTTTTTTGACTTGACTTATAAGTCGAGAACCAAAAAGTATACATGACTTATAAGTCACTAATTTTTAGTCACCGACTTAATAAATCATCCGACTTATGGAAACCAAATAAGGCTTAAAACCATCCTAAACTTAATCGACTTACCTTATTCATTGCTAAATATATATATATGAAAGGGTCAGAACTGAATAGCCAAATTTGGTTAAATATGAGATATTTTGATTATCTACAAAAAATACTAAAATGACTTGTTATTTAAGACGGAGAGAGTACTATGCAAACCATGTTCTCAAATTTCCGTCGACACACAGAAACGAAGACTACTGTTTTGAAACACATATACCTACATAAACGAAGATGAATGTCGCGTCGCCTATTGTATATTATTTAAATTTAAACCATACTGTAATGAAGTGCAGGTAGCATTTTCACGAAAGTACCCCCGAATGCTCGAGTTTACACGTGCAGGGAAACGTAATTGGTGGATGACCTGCTTGAATATGTCAGATCTGCATCCGGGGAAAAAAAAAAAAAGCTCAGTGGAGGACAAAGAGCAGTACTACTGCTCCAGAGTTTCCATTTCGGCGCTACTTCTTCTCGATGATTTCCCGTTCTTGATCGTCATGAAAGAAAGCTACGTGTTCACAAAAAAACGAACGTAACCACCACTCACTGCGTAAAGCGACCCTTGTGGTTGTGGCGAGCTTTTGACCCCCAAATGAAAAGGATCTGCCCCGAGGCCAAAACCAGGAGCCAACCAGGAGGCACCTGCAAGAACAGCCGCCAGCTTCAATTATTCCCCTCTATCATCCATCGGTCGCTCGCTTTGCCGCTTTCTCGCATCCGTGCCAATCGGCAATCAATCTCGTGCGTGCTCGATCCCACAGTGAATCCCGACCTGTTTTGGATTCTTCCAGGCAACGACGAGCTGCCGAGTATTAAGCGCACGTCCACGTCCATAGTCCACCCCCGGTCTCCGGCGGAAAGGCTCGCGGCGCGCAGACGCGAGGAATCTTCGTGCCGGGTTTTATTTTTCTGCTGCGTGACGGCACTGACGACAAGGGTCGGGGCGGGGTGAGTCGTCGCGTGATTAACCATGTGTCGTCAGGCTGTATGCAAGTGCTGGGATCTTCTGTGCGGCGGATCGGATGCATGCACCGGCGCGGTGTGCCTCGGAGGAAATATGGCGAATTCGGTATTTCGGTCGCTAGTACGAGGAGACGGAATTTCAAATACGTTTTGACCTTGATAAAATTGAGATGCTGGTAGCTCGAGTATACGAGGCGCTTATCAACATTATGATTTGATAAATGATTTTAGGCTGTGTTTAATGTAGAATTTTCGAAAATCACGTAGGAATTTCACATGAAGGAACACGGGAACATAATGAATGGATTCCAGTCTTCCAAATAGACCCTTAAGTCTAGTGTCGACCTCCCTTAATCATACACTGAAACAAGAGGCTATTTAGTACCCACACGCTACTCTCGGTTTCAACAATGGTTGTGATGCTTGTCTTGGCCAACTCCATTCTCGTTTAAGCACCCCACGTGCTACTCTTGGTTTCACCTATGGCTAGGATGCTTTACCTTAGCCAGCTACCACCACTTCATCATCCAACACGCCGTAAGAGCGTTGCTAGTCTCCATTCTCATTCAAATACCCCACAAGTTATTTCCAGTTTTCTCTCGTGGCTAGATGCTTTGCCTTAGCTAGTTACCAACTAGCTCGTCATCCAACACGTCATAAAAAGTGTTGCTAGTCTCCGTCCTGATTCAAGTGCCCCACGTGCTACTCTCGATTTCTCCTATGCTAAAGCTTCTGATTCAAGTACCGCACATGCTACTCTCAATTTCTTCTATGCTAAGACGTTTTACCTCAGCTACCAACTAACTCGTCATCCAACAACTTCTAAAAACGTTGCTAGTCTCCATTCTGATTTGAAGGGTCTGGTTCGTTGACATTCAAAATTTGCCCAACCAAAAATTTAGTAAACCATGCTTTTAGCTACCATTTTTGTAGGCCCCAAAACTTAGGAAACCTCTCACATTTAGCTTGCGAAATTCATGCCAAATTCATAGACAAATTTTATCTAGCTTTGGCTTGTCAAATTGTTGCCACGACAAAATTTGGCTACAAATCAAGCGGGCCCGAAGTACCCACACGCTACTGCTCCATTTTTCCCTCCATCCTCGACTCCCCTCTCTTGTGAGCTCAACGGCGGCGGATGGATGGTTGTTCTCGCAAGGGGGCAAACGAGCGTGAGGCAGCCACACAACCAGCCAACTCATCGCCACGACACCTGCCGTGTGGCGCGCACTCGGCACAGCCCGGGGCCCTCCCCTATGACGCCACTGCTTCGATCGGCCAGGAAAGCCTCCCGTGCGCTCTGCCAATCGGAATCCGCCACGTTTCCCGTGAGCTGCCCGCTGCCGCTCCCGGAAACCCGTCCAGGTTCGATGAACCCAGCCTCCCGCCGGACCTATATGTAAACCACCCGCTCGCTCCCACCCTACGCCACAGAAAAAAACAAACGCAGGTGCCAAAACACATTCATCCGCTCCAGAGAATTAACCTCTGCGAATTCAATTTGAAAGCCCAGAACACCTTCCCATGGCTTCCGCTACCACCACCTCCATCTCGTCGCACCCTGCCGCCCTCCGCGACGTCAAAGGTGAGAGAGGTTTCCTTTGTCCTTGATGATGCTCATACTCTTTGCTTTTAATTTCTGAGGGTTTTGTGAGGAATTTTGGCTCGAATCCGACGGCTTCGCGTCATAATTCACCCGCATTCGAAGCGTCCTTGAGACCGCCCTAACATTTCTCTCCCTTCTGGCCGCGCAGCGGCGAGGATTGGCGCGCTGAGGCAGCAGGTGGCCGTGGCCGTGGCCCCGGCGGCGGCGGCGCGTGGCCAGCGCGCTCGGGCGGTGCGCCCGCTGCGCGCGGCGGAGCCCGCGAGGCAGCCGGTGGCGGCCTCCGCGGCGGCGGCGGCGGCGCCGGCCGCGCCCGTCGTGGCCGACGAGGCGGTGGACTACGAGGCCCCTGGCGCGTGAGCTGGAGGGCGCGTCGCCGCTGGAGATCATGGATCGGGCGCTGGCCATGTTCGGCTCCGAAATCGCCATCGCCTTCAGGTGAGCACAAACGTCCTCTCTCTCTGTCTCTCGTGCCACTCGTGAGTCGTGATGGGTTCGGGTACTTGTTAGCGCGTACCCGTTACCGCTGGTGCCTGTGGAATGGGTTTAGGCACGGTGGCCTGCATCCGGTATGCTCGCGGCATCGTGGTATCTTCCGAACGTGTGGCCGTGGAGATTCCTAGTTGCCTCGTCCATTTCGCGTGCCACTGGACTATGGATCCCACATGTCTGCCTCTGAAACAATATATGGGACTAGTAGTCCTCAATTGTTTATGGTCCTCAGATGCTGAAATCCAATCAGGTTTAGCCGTTTAGCGAGGGCCCTTTGTCGCACATGGCAATGTATCTAGACAAGCGAGCCAAACTTGAGGCGTCTAGGTTCATTGAACCTGGTTTCTAAGATTGTGTTTTCGACCAGACACGAGAGCTGGAATCATGGCCCATCACCCACCTGCAACTGAGCAACCCAGAAAAGTCATGGCGTCTTGTGGAGTTATGCAAATACGCACGCTGAACTCGCCGTGTAGGCAACCACCACCTTGTTAATTACTCGTTCGGTTCCAAATTATAGGTTGCTTCAACTTGTTTGGTTGAAACGGAGGGAGTATACTATAGTAGAATGCTAATCTTTCAGCCATGATATGGAATTGTGTCTCTGAAGACTGGCAAACGTAGCATAACTGACGACGTCAATCCCCTCGTCTCGTGTGTGCAGCGGCGCTGAGGACGTGGCGCTGATCGAGTACGCCAAGCTGACGGGGCGTCCGTTCCGGGTGTTCAGCCTGGACACGGGACGCCTCAACCCGGAGACGTACCAGTTCTTCGACAAGGTGGAGAAGCACTACGGCATCCGCATCGAGTACATGTTCCCGGACGCGAGCGAGGTGCAGGAGCTGGTGCGCACCAAGGGCCTCTTCTCCTTCTACGAGGACGGCCACCAGGAGTGCTGCCGGGTGCGCAAGGTGCGGCCCCTGCGCAGGGCGCTCAAGGGCCTCAGGGCATGGATCACCGGCCAGAGGAAGGACCAGTCCCCCGGCACCAGGGCCAGCATCCCCCTGGTCCAGGTCGACCCTTCCTTCGAAGGCCTCGATGGCGGAGCTGGTAGCTTGATCAAGTGGAACCCCGTGGCCAACGTCGACGGCAAGGACATCTGGACGTTCCTGCGCACCATGGACGTCCCTGTCAACACCCTGCACGCTCAGGTAACTTCTTTGCCCGCACATTTCGCAGTTGCAGCACAGCTTCGATCGATTTTGTTCTTAAGGTCAACTGTTTATCTCCGATCCAATTCCAAATGTGCAAGCGATTGTTTCTCACCTGCCGTGTCCGTGTTGGTAGGGCTACGTGTCCATCGGGTGCGAGCCGTGCACCAGGCCTGTCCTGCCGGGGCAGCACGAGCGGGAAGGCCGGTGGTGGTGGGAGGACGCCAAGGCCAAGGAGTGCGGCCTCCACAAGGGCAACATCGAAAAGGACGGCCAGGCGGCGGCGCCCAGGTCCGCCAACGGCAACGGCTCGGCGGGCGCCCCGGACATCTTCGAGAGCCCCGCCGTGGTGTCCCTCACCCGCGCCGGGATCGAGAACCTGCTGCGCCTGGAGAACCGCGCCGAGCCGTGGCTCGTGGTGCTCTACGCGCCCTGGTGCCCCTTCTGCCAGGCCATGGAGGCCTCCTACGTGGAGCTGGCCGAGAAGCTGGCGGGGTCCGGGATCAAGGTGGCCAAGTTCCGCGCCGACGGCGAGCAGAAGCCGTTCGCGCAGGCAGAGCTGCAGCTGCGCAGAGCTTCCCCACCGTGCTCCTGTTCCCGAGCCGCACCGCCAGGCCCATCAAGTACCCGTCGGAGAAGAGGGACGTCGACTCGCTCCTCGCCTTCGTCAACAGCCTCCGGTGAGAGGCCGCCAGTGAACGAGAACCATCGTTCTCTGTCAGTGTGTATGATGTTACTGTGTTGTTGGTGTCAATCTAGGTGCCGTATGTAGAGAGGTCAGAGGGAGGTGGAGGGAATTGGGATGATCTAGAAATAGAAACACAGGCAGAGAGGATTCAGGTGGAAAAAACAGATGCGGGTCATCCAGACAAAAGATATAACAAATAAAAAAAATGAGATGCAGGTGTTGCATCTCTAGTTTTTGTACCAGCAAAATGATTGCAGGCATCCCCGAAGAAGTCTGAGAGGACCCTCGGATAGCAGCTGAGGGAGGGTTATTTGTGTGTGTGTGCTTATAGCTAGTGGCGAGTGGCAACATTGTATTGTAAGGAAAATCAAATAAGAATTGAAATTTTGGGGGTTGTTATTTATTTTTTACATGTTGCTTGTTAGAACTTGTGCGTCGCTTCATGTTCTTAGCACATCGTTTTTAATTGGACTCCTAGAAACTATTGTTTGGATAAAATTTAATTTAGAAAAAAAACTACTGGTTGAAAATGTGATCTCTATGTGTAGTGTCTAATTGACTTGGTAAGGATGGAAATCATTTTATTGTTTATAGGTCAACTCAAAACGTGAAATCGCCCCACACACACCAATTCATGTGAAATCCACGCCCACTATCAAGCCCCTTTTTATGGAAGTGAGTATTAGATGATTTGTAGATAATTATCATATCTTCTTGTTGTTAAAAATTTCATAGTCATTTGCCTTATAGTTTACAAATGGCAGCGGTTTTGGTGGTGAATTTTAGATGATAAAAAGTGTCCTAGCAAATGGAGGCCACTTTGGATGTCGTGGTGGACAATTTTTCCTAAAAGATGTGATGTAAATCTAATGGTTCCTGCTATCGCCTGAGAAAAAACTTTAAAATCAGTCGCTTGTGCTTTAGTAACCTCCTTTTGTTTTAAAGTGTCTAGTGACTACTTGACTGATAGTTTTTTTTTTTTCAAAATCACGCGTGTGCGTGTATTTCTTTAAGGGAAAAGGAGTGGTCAAAAGACCGATACAAATGATTCGTAAATAATCCACAGTTACATCCGAGTCACATAGTCACAAACAAACAACAAGAAAAGATAGGGGGAGGGGTGGGGGGCGGACCCTCCGACTAACAACCCCGATAAATTTGAGCCTATTACAACCAAAGAAACTCCACACCCGTAGCTAGCAACGACCAGGCAAATAAACAAAGAAAGCATCCGCAAGACTTGAGACGGCAAAGCATCCGTCCACACCAACCTCGGCAAAGAAAGCATCCGCGGATAGACGACGACCACCTTGGCGGCAAAGCATCCGCCGAAACGACCACGACCTCGGCGGCACACGGACACGCGAAGCTCGTGGCGACCGCGACCTTGGCAAAGACACGATACCGGAACACAAAGCTCGTGGCGACCGCCCTCGGCCGCAAGACCCCGGGAACGCGTCTCGTGAAGATACAAGGCGGCAAAGCATCCGCCCAATCAGCAGCACCTCGACAAAGAAAGCATCCGCCGAACGACCCGCGACCGGGTTACAACAAACGCTAGCTAGACACACCCGGGTGAGAGAAAACATGAAGTGCAAATAGGAGCAAAGAAGGCCACCAAACCGACCAAGATGGAGTGACGGGCAAGAGAGGTTGCGGGAGTGCTTGAGCGTTGCCTCGGGGAGGGGGATCGACGTCTCGCGAACGTCGACAACGCACGAAAAGAGAGCGCTAAGGTCTTTTCGACCCCATCCCGCAAGGCGACCGCCATCCCTCGACGAGGTGCACCACGCACAACTTCCGCCGCCCGCCGGGTGAGGTGGTCCGGCATGCCCGGCGCCACCACTACAGGCCACGACGCACGCTCGCACCACCTCGGTCCCACCACCACGGCGGCACCACCAGCGAAGAAGGACGGAAGAAGGATCTTGGCGCCCGACCCCGCGGTGTTCTTGCCGCAGTGGATGAACGACGACGCCCCGAGTGCGTGGTGCCCGGCGTCATCGTCATCTGCTGGCGAGGCCAGGCTGAGCTTCGCTCGTTCCACGAAGACAGCGGCGGGTCCGTCACCGACACCCGGGGATGGCGGCGCCACGACGACCATAGACCCGCCAACGTCGGGACGCGGCGGGGCAAAACCTGGCGCCCCAACGACCATAGCGGACCTGCCATCATGCCATGGCCCCCAGCGGCGAATCCCGCCCGGTGTCTTTGGGGGGGGGCGCCGCGCGCCAGATCAGGGGCCCGGGGCCGGATCGGCCGAGGCACCCCTAAATCCGGCCGTCGGGCGGAAGGAGAGCCGCCCGGCCCACCAAGGCGCCACAAGAGCACCGGAGGAGGGGGAGTAGGGCGCCGGGCGCCCGGAAAGGGCCGAGGTCGGGATCCGGCGAGCCGCCCCCCAATCCCGGCCGTCGGGGAGCGCCACCGACCCGCCAAGGCCCCCACGCCGGGATCCGTGGAGAAAGGAGGGGAGCGAGGCCGGGTCGACGCCGGATCCTACCCGAACAGCGCCGCCACGGCCCTAGCGCCTCACCACCGCCGCAGGGGCATGGTCGCCGGGCGGGGAGAGCGCCGCTAAGGCCGGGCGAGCCGCCAGGTTGAAGTTGGAAGGGGAGCGGGTAGGGTTGGGGTGGAGGAGAGGAGAGGAGGGTGCGCCACGGGTGCCTTTTTGGGGATCCCGCCTGTCGGTGTTTTGAGAACCGGGTATCCCAAATACCGGCAATAATTTATAGGCTGGCGCCCCCGCCTGATGGCGTGTGCGAGCTTGGAAGACGAGGGGTTTATCCTGGTTCAGGCCATGGGGCCCTACGCCCAAATAGCTTGTGACCTTTTGTATTACTCGCACCAATTGTGCACAAGAACAAAAATGGTTACAAGTTGCTCTTGGGAATGAAGAAGGACTTCAATCCGGATTGAGATGGCTAAGTGTGAAAACCTAACGGAGGGGATTCGTTCGCGGCATTACTCCCCTTTTATAGTGTAAAGGAGAGATAATGTATACAATATGTGTCGTGTACAAAAATGCTAAGGTGTCTACTATCCGGGCCGTTAGCATACCTTGCCCGAGGACCTCGGGTTCCCGTAAGGGAGTGCCGGGCGTGGACGCGCGTCTTGGAGTCTCCTCAGTATGCGTGTGCATCGCCCGAGGGGTGGGTCTCCCCGAGGCCAAATGGTGACCCTCGATCCTTTTACGGTCCACACCGCCCGGTATGTGTCATGGCATGGTGTCGACGTCCCGAGGGTCCTTGGACTCGTGTCGTTGAAATGAAGCCGTAAGCAAATGAACAAAGGGGGGTTGTGTTTTCCCCGTGCGGGGTGACGTGTGTGTTAGCCGTTCCCTTTATGTCCCATCAACGGGGGATGCGAGGAGATAACAAAGTCGGGAATCGACAGGCAATCGATTGCCCTCGTCATCGTGGGCTGTGGAAGCGGTGTGCATTAAATGCGGCCGCTCCCTACCACCGGGTTTGGCTTCCCATGGCGCCCCGAGGTGGTGTTTCCCCGAGAAAGAAGAGCCGATGGCGAGGTCCCTTTATCCTCGGGCGAGGCGGAGAAGTCTCGCCCGAGGGTCGTGGTCCTCGGGCGGCGGGATTGTCTCCCAGACGCCGTGTCCTCGGGCGAGGCGGAACTTAGTCCCCAGGCTTTGCCCCTCGGGTCGAGTAAGTTGTGGTAAAAGCGGGTTGTTAATGGTCAAGGCGTCGTAGTACGCAGGCGCATTTTGGTCCGTATGTGGATGGGCTTTGATAAGCCCACCGGGGGATTGTCTTCCCCTGCATCTCTTTCTATTCTCATGACGATTCTCGTGGGTCCTTCTTTTCACTATTTTGGAGGCCTCACCTCGGGCCCTCCCCGCCTTGCCGGGTGATTTTAGTAAATTGGGCCTTGTTAGGCTGAATATTTGGAGACAGGCTGCCTTGGGCTTTTAAAAAAGGGGGCCCAAGAGAGTTTTCCGTACATTAAGTTCTTCTTGGCGACCTGCAGGCTTGGGGCCGGCCTTCATTCTCCCCGGGCGCCTCTTAGGCCCAAAACGCGTCTTGGGTCAAAACTCAACTCCGGCGCCGTCTTCCCATCGGTCCTTCTTTTTTTGGGCCTTGGGGCCGTGCCATCCTTCATGGGCTTACTTTCCCTATGGGCCGATTATTTTCGTCCCCCGACACCGCCCATCGGCCGCCGCCGCCACCGCCCGGCGGGGCAGCGGCGACGGCCGGAGAGGGCCGGCGAGGGTGCTCTGGCGGTGCCGAGGTCGCCCCCGAGTCGCCCGTTGGGGAGCGCTTGGGGTGGAGGATCCTTAAACTCACCCCTACAATATACACGCTTGGCTGATAGGTTGATAACCAAACCATGAACCAAACAGGTTTTAAATTAAATCTGTGTATGTCGTTTTGGATGCATTTCAAAAAAAGGTTTTGTTAGCATTTATATATATAAAAAGTATATTTGGTGAAAAAGGCAAAACTAAAAAACCACTAAAGAATGTTTACACAGTAGCAGTGTAGCACGCACAAGCAACAGGGTAAGTATACACACCGGTAATTTCACTTCCATTTTGTTCAAAATTTCAAATTATAGCTAAAATTTTATAAAGATTTGAAAAGAATGGCCAAAATCTCAGCCGATTTTCAACGACTTTCGTGATTTTGTTTCTATGGGTGTCCTTCGATATTTATGTCGATCTCAACCGGTAAATGATCATTCGGAACTGATCTTGATGTATGTACTCCGTCTCCCTACGTTTCCGATTAGACTGCCGATAAATTCGGATCATTAGACGTAAGAAACGCAACTGACACTTGACAAAACCTTTATAGGCTGAGAAAGAAGAAGATGACCATTATCCAGCGAACGAGATTAGATCGGAGGGATAGATAAGGTCATTTCATTTGCATTGTTTGCCAAGGTAACGCCGGATCACGCAAAACAAGGTCAAATTCCGAACCAATTCGATCTTGATCAGGACCTATAAATACGTAGATACTACGCCTGCATCTAGGCGTCATTACTGCGAGTTTATCTTGAGCGCGCACACACACCGTCTATTGCCATATCCTTAGCGTTCGAAGCTATCATCAACATGGTGCAGCGGACTTCCACCGCCGATGTGCATGTGATGTCCATGGATCTAAGCCCAAAGAAACCCAACAAGGCCTACGGCGGCGACGGCGGAGCCTACTACGATTGGTCCCCGCCGATCTGCCCATGCTCGGCGCCGCCTCCATTGGCGCCGCCAAGCTCTGCCTCTCCGCCGGTGGCCTTGCCCTTCCCAGCTATTCCGATTCTGCCAAGGTCGCCTACGTCCTCCAAGGCAAGTATTAATGTAATTTTTTGAATTTTAATGTACTATATTATTATTATGTTTCTTTCTTAATCCTATATAGAATCCATCTCCATTTCCAAGCATGTCATTGTCACATTCATACACGCTTACATCTTGATCGTGTGCTTCTTGATCGAAATCTTGCTTGCATCTTGATCGATTGTTGGCCGGTCCATATATAACACAGGCAAGGGTACCTGCGGCGTGGTTCTGCCGGAGGCGACCAAGGAGAAGGTGATCCCCGTCAAGGAGGGCGACGCGCTGGCGCTCCCCTTCGGCGTCGTCACCTGGTGGCACAACGCGCACGCCGCCAGCTCCGACCTGGTGGTGCTCTTCCTAGGCGACACCTCGACGGGCCACAAGCGGGGCCAGTTCACCAACTTCCAGCTCACGGGCTCCACGGGCATCTTCACCGGCTTCTCCACCGAGTTCGTGGCCCGCGCATGGGACCTGAGCCCGGACGCCGCCGCGAAGCTGGTCTCCAGTCAGCCCGGGGCCGGCATCGTCAGGGTCAAGGACGGGCACCGGATGCCCGAGCCTCGCGACGAGGACAGGGAGGGCCTGGTGCTCAACTGCCTGGAAGCGCCGCTGGACGTGGACATCAGGGACGGCGGCCGCGTCGTGGTGCTCAACACCCGGAACCTGCCGCTCGTCGAGGGCGTCGGGCTCGGCGCCGACCTCGTCAGGATCGACGCGCACTCCATGTGCTCCCCCGGTTCTCCTGCGACTCCGCCTACCAGGTCACCTACATCGTGCGCGGCGGCGGCCGCGTCCAGGTGGTTGGGATCGACGGCACGCGCGTGCTCGAGACCCGTGCCGAGGCCGGATGCCTCTTCATCGTGCCCAGGTTCTTCGTCGTCTCCAAGATCGCCGACGAGACCGGCATGGCGTGGTTCTCCATCATCACCACTCCCAAGTAAGCACTGAATTAATTATTGATGCTCAGAGTCAGAGCAATGTGATCTACCACGCGAACTTTGTTTTAAATTGTTGCGGATTTTGTGTTTGCAACTTGCATTGCAGTCAATCTTTAGCCACTTGGCGGGCAGGACATCAGTGTGGAAGGCAATATCTCCTGAGGTCCTGCAGACGTCGTTCAACGCCACGCCGGAGATGGAGAAGCTGTTCCGCTCCAAGAGGCTTGATTCGGAGATCTTCTTCGCGCCGTCAGATTGATCCATTCATTCGGCGATGGAAATGGGTACGGCTGCTGCCTAGTTAATTAGGTCCATCCATCTCGGGTACTGTTGGTCTAGATATGTGTCTTGGACTCTTGAGTGTGTTTTTTTATTTAATTTCAGTTTGGAATCATCAAGTTATGTCTTATCAGTTTTTTATGGCTTAATGTAATAATAAACTTGAGATGGTATACGTGTTTCTTTTAATAAATTCTCTTGGTACATTCTATTGTTTCCCATTCCAAACATGAAACACAACCAAATCATTGTTGTGTCATGTCATTTTCTAAAACTACCAATTCGTGCATACTCTACCAAATTCGGTTTACATGGGTTTTGTCTTTTTGTTTTTTTTTGAAGCGTTTATCCCAGGAATGGAAGCGAAACAGGGGATTGCATGAAGAATTTCCTACTCCCTCCGTCCATGAACAATTTGATTTTTGACTAAATTCATATTAAAAATACTAACATTTATGCTATAAAATCAGTATCATTAGATTAGGTTCTCGCACTTACTTTCCTTTGTGAACAAGCTAGCAAAGATCTTGGAAGAATTAGATCGCAACAACATTGGTTTCGTTGAGGTTTATACCAGTGGATGCAAATACAGTCCCTAATTTTATGAAATTAGTGATTGTGACTGATTTTTTTTCATATATGTGTATCCCTTGGCTTAATCGTTTACACCTACTTCTACAAATCATTATCTCATCTAATTTGCTCTAGCTCAACTGCTGTCATTACTCATTATAGTCATTAGACTCATTACCTCAATTCTACTTGTAGTCCTTTGAAGCGACACATTCGTGAGCCCAGTTAATACAGCAGGCCAGCCCCTTTGAAGCGACGCATTCGTGAGCCCAGTTAATACAGCAGGCCAGCCCAACACAACCTGTTCCGAAACCGACGCTCGTAGCTGGCCCAAATGCCGTGCTCTACCTCCAACCAAGCCCGGCCAATTTCGCCAAGGCTGCCACCACGCGCATGCAATAGGTGGATAAACAAACCCCCACGTGGCCTTGTTGACGCCATCATATTAATTCCCCAGCCTCGATCCCCGTCCCCACCACAAAATCCATTCCCCGCACAAATTACCCGGCAGAAAAATCACCCAAACCCCCGCGAAAATCACCCACCAGAACGGCAAAAGCCACACAAACATTTGGCCCCTGCTTCGCTTCGCTAGGCCGCCGGGGAAGCGGGGAAAAGGATCCTATCCCAATGGCTCTCCTCCCCCAAATCCTCCACTCTCCTCACCCCCCGCCTCACCGCCGCCGCCGCCGCCGCCTCCCCCTCCCCCTCTCCCTCTCGCGCATTCTGCCGAGCACCACGCCACCACCTCCATGCCTCCTCCGCCTCCCGCACCCGCGGCCGCCTCGCCACGGCGGCGGGCGCGTCCGCCCCGGGCCGTCGTCGCCGGAGCCGTACCCCACCGAGTCCGACGACGGGCTGGTGGAGCTCCCGCTGTTCCCGCTCCCGCTCGTGCTCTTCCCGGACGCCACACACGCGCTGCACATCTTCGAGTACCGCTACCGCATCATGATGCACACGGTGCTGCAGACCGACCTCCGCTTCGGGATCGTCTTCGCCGGCAACTCCGGCTCCGCCGCCGAGGTGGGATGCGTCGGGGAGGTCGTCAAGCACGAGCGCCTCGCCGACGACCGCTTCTTCCTCATCTGCAAGGGCCAGCAGCGGTTCCGCGTCGCCCGCGTCGTGCGCACCAAGCCCTACCTCGTCGCCGCCGTCCAGTGGCTCGAGGACCGCCCGCCCGCCGAGGCCCCGGCACCCGGGGAGGACGCCGAGGCGCTCGCCACCGACGTCGAGGCCCTCATGCGGGACG
This sequence comes from Hyparrhenia diplandra, assembly GCA_015847255.1. Lineage (NCBI taxonomy): Eukaryota > Viridiplantae > Streptophyta > Magnoliopsida > Poales > Poaceae > Hyparrhenia > Hyparrhenia diplandra. The sequence goes on along the minus strand of JADLZK010013255.1, from coordinate 40,896 downwards.
TCATACGCATCGCCAACCGCCTCAACGGCAAGCCCGAGAAGGAGGTCGGGGACCTGCGCAGGGGCCTCTTCCCCACCCCCTTCTCCTTCTACGTCGGCAACACCTTCGAGGGCGCGCCCCGCGAGCAGCAGGCGCTCCTCGAGCTCGAGGACACCGCCGCCAGGCTGCGCAGGGAGCGGGACACGCTGCGCAACACGCTCAACTACCTCACCGCCGCCTCCGCCGTCAAGGATGCATTCCCATCCTCGCCGTCTTCGGGGTGAGCTGAGGTGAGGTTGTCACTCGTCGTCATCTAGGAATGGATGACGATAACGAGTCTGTGGTGGAGGATACATGACTAAACTTTGTTATCAAGCCTTTTTTTTCCTTCTTTCTCTTAGTATTATATTATTTTCTATGGCTAGGTTCTATCTGCGTATGGTTAGCATTTTAGCGTGTAAAATTGTATAATTTGGTGTGTGTCAACTCAAGAAAATTTGGAGCTGTGATATATAGGTCCTTGATAAGGATGAGAATTTTGCCCTGAGAGAGACTCATGCTTCTGCCCCTAAATTGGAGCTGAATTGAAGCTACTCCCTCCGTCCCTTTTTAGATGTCACTATGGGGTGCGTGCCGTTCAAACTTTCTCAACTTTCACTAGGTTTGTAGAAAATCCATGCAATATTTATATCTCCGGATAAATTTATTAAAAAAAACTAGACTTAAAGATCTTTTTAATGATACTAATTACTTAGCACAAATATTTATATATTTTAATATACAATTGCCGGCAGTTTGAAAACGTTGACTTCTAGAAGCGAGAATGACATATATTTAGGGACGGAGGGAGTACTTTTTACTCATTGAGACTAGTCTTGGTTCAAACAATTGCCAGTACCTGTAGAATGTTTACTGGAATTTTATATAGTGTATATATACTAGGAAAGTTAGGATGTGGACTGAAGCAGTAATAGTTTCCACTGTTCCGCTTTCCAAAAATTAAACCATTTGGTATTCTCAAATTGTCCAGGATAGTTGGGTGATGTTATTCATAATCATGTCCCTTTTATATCAAGCATGCAACCGATATGGAAAGCATTGACTTTCTGAAAGTTTGCTTTCTGTCTGAACCTTTGTTTTCAACCTTTTTCAGATGCATGTTAGAACAGTAAAGTTATGCTTTGTTCTCAAAGTAAAGTTATGCTTTGCTCCAATGAATAAGTTCTAGTGTTCTACCAAAGAAATTCTTGGTGTATCTGTCCACCCATCTTTATAGTATTAGCTTGATGGCATCAGAGCAGCTGAAAAAGAAAGCCAATACTTGTTTGGGATATATCGTCATATTAGGTTCTCAATGTTGCTGTCGGATTTACCAAGGATAGAATCACTTCAGCTTTGCACTACTTGTCTTCGTTTTGATGCTCTAGATGAGTCTGCTGCTCCAGAGATGGCAAGAGTTTATAATTAATTGCCTCACTGACTGAGGCGACAAATGCTGAATCTGAACTTTTAGTTTACTTATCAATCGACGCTGTTGTTTGTAGTTTTACTTTCGGGGGACATAAAATCATTCTTCTGCATAAAGTTAGTTGTGTAAAAACTATTCTTCTTCTGAAGCTCTAATTATCTCTGAACTGAGACAAAGCTACCCAGGATCCTGTATTCCTATAACTGGAACGGCCTGTTCCATACCTCTAGGTAATTGATGCAGACAAATAAACTGCATGAGTAATCCAGCCCACGTGGCATTCTCCGTATTTAACATCAAACCTCACTGTTAACTCAGCAAAATGCATGGCGTTGAGCTGCCAAAGTTTGGAAATACATTGAACAGGGTATGGATAAGGCTGACTGACGCCATTACTCAGATCAAGACAGGTAAGTAGGGCCACGTCTACAATGACGTCCAACACGCTGGGAACCAGCCATTGCACCAGGCGCGGCATGACTTCTCCCACACAAATCTCACCGGGCTCTACTGAAACCGCACCCCGCGCTCGTTGAACAGCCGGAGCAGCCGCTTCAGCTCGTCGTTGGATACCTTCGATGGCCTCTTGCCGGCGAGCTCGGCGGTGTCCAACGTTCCGGCAACCCTCTCCTTGAACGCCGTGACCTCTTCCTCGCTGAAACCAACCACTCTGTTGCTGCCATCGCCGGTTTCCCCACATTCTTCCTCGCCACTGTCGCCGTCAAGCGCACCGAGGCTGGTGGCACCACCGGCACATCCCTCGGCTCTCCGCGACCGGCCTAACAGCTCCATGACCATCCTCTTCTGCTTGAAGATGGCGCCGAGGGTCTTGTTCTTCTGCCCGAAACACACGCGCGTGAACGCCAGCCACTCGCTGACGTCGACCCCTGGCGCGATGCCCCGCGGCCGGATCTCGACGAGGGACGAGTCCACCCGGGGCATGGGCACGAAGTCCCTCTTGCTCACGTCCATGAGCAACCTCACGTCGGCGACCAGGCGCACGTTGGCCGCCAGCCGGTTGTACTCCCCGTCGCCTGGCGTGGCCACGAGCCGCCGGGCGAACTCCTTCTGCAGCAGCAGCGTCGCCGTCCGAACCGGTAGGGGCCGAACAGCAGCTTGGCGATCAGCGGCGAGGAGATGCCGTAGGGGATGTTGGCCACGCAGACGTCGAACTCCGGGAACTCCACCTCCACGGCGTCGCCCGCGATCACCTGCCAAACGGGAGCGAGGAGGAACCGTCGTTCAGTCAGCAAGCATTTTTCCCCCTTTGAGACATTCTATCGATCGAGTGGCGGGCGGACCGTGAGCTTGTCCGCGAGGCCGAGAGCGGCGGCGCGCGCGGTGACGGCCTCGACCATGCGCGGGTCGATCTCGACGGCGGCAACGCGCGCCGCGTGGGACGCGAGGAGGCGCGCGGTGAGGTTGCCGTGCCGGGGCCGACCTCGAGGACGGCGTCGCCAGGACTGATGGCGGCGCGGCGCGCGATGGCGTCGAGGACGCGCGGGTTCGTGAGCAGGTGCTGCCCGCGCGGCTTGTGGAGCCGGAAACGCCCGTCCCACGCCTCTGACGCGGACGCTCCCACCTCAGGCGACGTGGAGGCGGCGGCGCCGGCGGTGGTGGTGGTGTAGAGGTAGGCTTGGCGGACCGCGCGGCGCGCCAGAGAGCCGAGACGGCTCGCTTCATGTCTCAGCTCAACGCTAACCGCGGCGAGAACTGCCTGCTGCAGACTTGCAGTGCTGCTTGCTGAGATCGTTTGGCTAGTCTCTCGCGCGCGAGGCTCTCTACAGACTAGAGGTAAAGGGGGCTTAGCTCTTATACGCCGGCTGATGGACTGGCCTATTTGAACAGTTATGCCCAGTTGATTAACAACCAAAGCTAAAAATTAGCTAGCTACAATTAGGGGGAATCGTGTCACCTACATTAAGGATTATTGATGAACATGTCTAATGATGAGAAAGATATCTTAATGCACAACGATTGGGGGAATATGCCGTGCAAATCAGGAAAATATGTGATGCAAAACCACATTTGTGCAAACACGGATTTTTTATGAAATTTTGCCCTTTTTTAAAACAAATTTCAAATCCGTCCCTAGTTTGAAACAATTTACACCAGGTATCCCTTTTGGTCGCGCCAATCCGGTGGCGTGATTTTTACATGTCACGCGCCACGTGTGGCGCGACCGGTCATCCACGGTGGCGGCCTAGCGTTGACCGGGGCCGCCCGTCGTCAGCGCCCGGTGCATGCGGCGCGACGGTCGCGCGAGCTAGTATCCCATGCAAGCAGTCTTTGTAACTCCTATCGGCTTTGGGAAAAAATGTCACATAAGACAACTTTGTAGTAATTTTCGTTTGTTTGTGAAATTATTGTCCCTGATGACCTAACTAGGCTCAAAAGATTCATCTCATCCGTACATCGAAATTATATAATTATTTTTTTATTTACTTACATTTAGTGTTCCATGCATGAGACAAAAGATTTGATATGATAGGTCAATAATGAATTTTGGGGAGAAATTGGGGGAATGGGCACGAATCACATGCATTTCTTTATTTGCGCGGCAGTTGTGTGACATGCAAACATTGCTTTCAACTCCTATCCAACTTTGTGAAAAAATGTCACATAAGACATTTTGTAGCACTTTTAGTTTGTTTGTGAAATTATTGTCCTCTGTGACCTAACTAGACTCAAAAAGATTCGTCTCATCTCGTACATTCAAATTATATAATTAATTTTTTATTTACCTACGTTTAGTGTTTTATGCATGATATAAAAGATTTGATATAATAGGTCAATAATGAATTTTGGAGAGAGAATAAAGGAACTAAACAGGGACGGGCGTGCATGCAGTTCAATGACGTGATGCATGAATGCGCTCTGTCACACACACTGTGGCGCGCAAATAGAAAAGTGAAAAATATGCATGCGATTCCTGCCATATTTTTCAATTCTCTCTCAAAATTCATTATTGACCTATCATATTAAATCTTTTGTCTCATGCATGGAACACTAAATGTAGGTAAATAAAAAAATTAATTATATAATTTTGATGTACGGGATGAGACGAATCTTTTGAGCTAGTTAGATCATCGTATGACAATAATTTCACAAACAAACAAAAAGTGCTTTACATTGTCTTATGCGATATTTTTTACAAAGCTGGATAGTACTTATAGACACACTGCATATACTACTGCACAAATAACAAAAGTAAAAAATATACATGCATGCGATTCCTGCCCATTCCTCGATTCTCTTTCCAAAATTCACTATTAACCTATCATATCAAATCTTTTGTCTCATGCATGAAATACTAAATGTAAGTAAATAAAAAATTAATTATATAATTTGAATGTACAGGATGAGACGAATCTTTTGAGCTGGTTAGATCATGGTAGGACAATAATTTCACAAACAAACTAAAAGTCTTACAGTGTCTTATGTGACATTTTTTTCACAAAGTTGGATAGGAGTTGTAGCACTGTTTGCATGTCACACAACTGCCGCGCAAATAAAGTAATGCATGTGATTCCTGCCCATTTCCTAATTCTCTCCCCAAAATTCATTATTGACCTATCATATCAAATCTTTTGTCTCATGCATGGAACACTAAATGTAAGTAAATAAAAAATAATTATATAATTTCGATGTACGGGATGAAACGAATCTTTTGAGCCTAGTTAAGTCATCGTAGGACAATAATTTCACAAACAAACGAAAATTCTTCAGTTAATGTCTTATGTGACATTTTTTCCCAAAGGCGGATAGGAGTTGCGGACTGTTTGCATGGATACCAGCTCTCGGCACGACCGTCGCGCCGCATGCACTGGCGCGATGTGGCGGGCCCCGTCAACGCTAGGCGCCACCGTGGATGCGATTAACGCGCCACATGCGGTGGCGCGACATGTAAAAAAAATCACGCCACCGGGATTACGCGACCAAAAAAGGATACGCGGTGTAAATTGTTTCAAGCTAGGGATGGATTTGAAATTTGTTTTAAAAAAGGGCCAAATTTCAAAAAAAATCCTGCAAACACGCGGGAAGATATCTGAGAGTAATTTACACAAGCATTTATGAAATCGACTCTTCAGTACAATGAAGAAGGGCGGTTATGCTCTAATGGAACCGCACCCCGCGCTTGATGAACAAGCGGAGCAACCTCATCAGGTCATCGTTGGACAGCATCGATGGCCTTTCGTTGTTGAGCTTGGCCGACTGCAATGTCCCAGCAATCCTCTCCTTGAACACCACCAACTCTTGCTTGCTGAAACCACCTTCTCCATCGCAAGGATGTTCGTCATTTTCGCCATCATCGAATTCGTCATGAGGCGCATCGCGGCCACTGCTACTGGCATTGCCGATGCGTTCCTCATCTACTCGTGACAGCCTGAGGAGCTCCATGACCATCTCTTTCTGCCTGAAGATGGTGCCTAGGCTCTTCTCTTTCTTCTTTTCTTCTTCTCCTGCTGCTGGAGCTGGTGCTGTCCGAAGCACACGCGCGTGAACTCCAGCCACTCGTCGACGCTGATCCCCGGCTCCACCTCCGTCGGCCGGACCTCCTTCATCCGGATCTCGACGAGGGTGGAGTCCACGCCGGGCACTGGCACGAACTCGGCCTTGCTCACGTCCATGAGCAGGCTCACGTCCGCGAGCAGACGCACGTTGGTCGCCAGGTGGTTGTGCTCCCCGTGGCCCGGCGCGCCCACGAGCCGCCGCGCGAACTCCCTCTGCACCAGCAACGTCGCTGTCCGGAACCGGTAGGAGCCGAACAGCAGTTTGGCGGTTAGCGGCGAGGAGATCGCGTAGGGAATGTTGGACACGCAGACGTCGAACTCCGGGAAGTCGACCTTCATGGCGTCGCCCGTGGTCACCTGCAGGCAACGGTCATTTGCTTATGATCATCATCAGCTAGCGTTTTTCTATCGGGGCATGGCATTGGATCGGATCGATCGAATGGGAGGAGGGACGCGAGGGCGGAACCGTGAGTTTGTGCGCGAGGCCGAGGACGCGGGCGCGGGCGGCTACAGCGGCGGCCATGCGCGGGTCGATCTCGACAGCTGCGACGGAGGCGGCAGGGGAGGCGAGGAGGCGCACGGTGAGGTTGCCCGTGCCGGGGCCGACCTCCAGGACGGCGTCACCCGGGCGGATCGCGGCAAGGCGCACGATGGCGTCGAGGACGCGCGGGTTGATGAGAAGGTGCTGCCCCGCCGCTTCTGCAGCCGGAAGGACGGCCCGTCCCACGCCTCCGACGCCGAGGAGGAGAAGGTGGAGCGGAGTCGGCAGCCGTGGCGCGCGGCGCGGCGCGCGCGGAGACGACGATGCGACACATCTCAAGCCTCAAGCCCGGTCCTTATTGGGGCGTCCGGCCGGCCTCCCTCGAAGCCAACAGGCACCGACCACTGATGAAGCTTTCGCCTGCCGGCGGTCTGCTGAAGTGAACCGCGGCGTGGTGGTGCCGGACTGCCCGCGGTGTGCCGACGGTGTTTGGTTGGCCGCTCGCTCGCTCCGTGTTAGGGTAGCAATCGACCTGTATGCGGCCCGTGCAGGTGCGCGTCGATGAATCGGCCTGGTTCAGCAATTCCTGGGCTGCTTGGCCACTTGGGCCGCATGCTGGACGTGATCGATTTTATTCTACTACATTTTGATTGAAAATTTTCAGCTAAGAAATACCAAGTTGTGGGCGTCCAATTCGAAATGAACTGGAAAGCAAAGCGTCGATTAATCGTCTTGCTTCCTTAGCCATTTTGGAGTATTAAAAAGGGTACCCTGCCGCCACCACTTTGGCAATTTTTGGCTATGGATTTTCCTCTATGCCAGCTGATGAGTATAGACGGTAGGATGGTCCAATATTCTCAAATTACAAAGTGCCAAAGTCGCAAGCCTGGAAACACGTGTGTCCAAGTCGGAAAAAAATGATGTTTTTGTCGATTGTTGAAAGGCATGGCGACATATTACTGTCTCAGTTATGACAGTGCTTGAACAGTGGTGCGCTGGAGTCAATTGACAAGGGTACAGGTACATGTTGATGATTTAATCTTCATATATCCAGTCTCATCCATGGAGATTTCAAGGTGGACACAGTGGTGTCATTTCCCAATTCCCACAGCTGCAATTCCGTTTCCAGATTGCAGCTTGAAAATACTTCAATAATAATTTTGATATAAAGGATGTTGCTATATTTTAGATGCCTAAAATTTCGGTAACAATTTTACACAATTAACTAGTCTATATCTATACCTAATAATAAAACACGAAAAATTCTGCCAATCTGCCTCTAATCTATCCGCCACCTTTTTTTTTTTTTTCTGCCCTTCCCCGCATCCTGTTTTTGTTTAGGAAAAAAGTCTACTTTTCGGTCCTCCAACTTTTTGCGAAAGTCGATTTTGGTCCCTCAACTCTCCAAAACGGATAAAACAGTCCCTCAACTTTTCAAACCGTCTGATTTCGTCCCCGGCGGGTTTGGCGGTGGTTTTGCTACAGTAACTCCGGTTTTGCTACGGTGCCCGTGGTTTCGTTTTTTCCTTTTTTTATTTATTTAAATTTGAATCTTTCAAAAATCATAGTAAATCATAGAAAAATCGTAAAATAGAAAATCTAATTTTGTTGGACTCCACATAAGTAGAGCTACGCAATGAATATATAATATGGTATACTTTAATATAAAATTTTTTGCTATGAAGGTTTTGCCTTTTTCTTTTTATTTATTTCAGCTCAATATTTAAAAAATCATAATAAATTATAAAAAATCATAAAAATTGAAAAACCAATTTTGCTAGACTCCACATGAGCATATTTACACAATAAAGATATATATGTGTACTATTTAATTTATTGGCGGGGATCCATCGATCGGGTTCACGGCTTCGACGCGTGCGTCTTACTTAGATCAACATGAACAAACCTAGCTAACCTAACCCAGTTTAAAGAGCCACAAGAACTTCACGCATTTGTGTTATTGCGCGCCTCATGTGGAGTCTAACAAAATTGAATTTTTATTTTATAATTTTTCTGTAATTTACTATGATTTTTTAAAGATTGAGTTTGAAATAAATAAAAAAAAAGGCAAAACCTTCTAGTAAAAAAACTTTGTACTAAAAAGTATACCATATTATATATTCATTTAGCGTAGCTGTACTCATGTGGAGTCCAACAAAATTGGATTTTCTATTTTATGAATTTTCTGTGATTTACTATGATTTTTGAAAAAGATTCAAATTTAAATAAATAAGAAAAGGGAAAAAACGAAACCACGGTCACCGTAGCAAAACCCGAGTTACTGTAGCCGAAACCACCGTCCCAAACCCGCCGAGGGATGAAATCCGCATAGTTTGAAAAGTTGAGGGACCCGTTTTGTCCGTTTTGAAGTTGAGGGACCAAAAATCGGACTTTCGTAAAAAGTTGGCGCATCAAAAAGTAGACTTTTTCCTTTTGTTTATCCGCCTCCAACTCAAATTTAGATGCGATCTTTTTCCTATGACCGTGCGTGCAGGATATCTCTGCCCATCGTGGGCCATGGGCCGAAACATCTATTGCTAAACACGTACGCTACGGCGGGGAGCAGGGCCCATTGAGCGCAGAGTGAAGTTGAGCGCAGCCGCAGCCACGCACGTAAGCGCTGATGCCTAATACACCTCCCTCATCAGCTCAACTATTGTGTGCTAGATGTTTAAACTATTGAAACCAAGCGGGTTTTGGCTAGAATGACACCACGTTTAACTATATCCTGCATGGTGTCACTCAGGCACGAGGCAAGATAAACATGTCTTTTTACAATAGTCCAAGTAGGTTAATTAACTTTATAAAATAATAAAGATGAAAAGGTTGTAAAATATCATTTTTAACTGTATTTCTACTTCTATACTTCTATGTCTATATCTATTTCTATACCTAATATTTTTCATCTAACACAACTAATTGATCTACTCCGTCAAATCGGTTTGGGGTGTGCAACGGACTCATCATAAAGGAACAGACTCATGAGTTTAGGTTATTTACAATTGGACTCCATCGCTCATTGCTAGATGCGAGCTATTCTAAATCGTATGAGCACATGTCATGTAAGTTTACCCAGTTCATTGTCAGGTAGTTAGATTGAGATTGATAAAAAAAAGTTTAGGCTTTATTATTCCAAAATAAACTAATTAAGGAGCTTTAGATGACCGTATGATATTTATTGCAATGCATTGACACATTTACAATTGGGCGAGTATTGAATAACAAATTGTTAACTGTTCATCCCTGCATAAACGCACGAGCATGTTTTGCTAGTACAATTAAATGAACAAATCACGAGAGATAATTTATTATTTTTTCTTGTTTCCAAACAATGACAATTACATGTTGTCTAAAAAATTCAGATATAGGAAAAAACGATACTCCCTCCATATTGAAAAGGAAGTCGTTTAGGACATCGACACGGTCTCCAAAGTGCAACTTTGACTTCTCTTTTCTATCAAAATATTTATTAAAAATTATATATGTATACTTTTATGAAAGTATTTTTTCAAGACAAATCTATTGATATGATTTTCACATTTCAAAACTCATCGACTTAAAAAGTTATTAATCATTTATGTTCCCAATGTTTGACCGAAGCCTTTTCCAAAACGACTTCCTTTTTCAATATGGAGGGAGTATATATAAAAAAAAGGTGAGTTGTGTTGTCATAAGTTAAATATGGTTGCAAAAAGATTACTAGTTAAGTTATTTAGAATAGATTCAAGCATACAAAACGGATGATGGATAACATCTTAAGCCATGGAGAGGAAAGTACATGGGAACAATGATAAATATTGAATATGATTAACTCTGCGGTCACCGTTAACTACTAGGATTGTTGGACAACCTAAAGTACTTAGCTATTCGGCTGATAAGCCATCGATGTTGTTTTGTTGAGAAGGGATTGTTTTGAGAGGAAAACACTATACAATGATTGATAAGCCGAACTGATAAGTTTAAGTGAATATGACAAAAACCAGCACTCACACAAGTAGTATATTCACTTTTACTGTTGGGGAGCTCAAAGAGAAATAAGAAAAAGCTCATCCATCATTTCACTAATAAGTTAAATATAATAGTTAAAAGTATGATACTCTCTCCCCCGTTCTAAATTATAAATTGCTATGATTTTTTTTTTTTTGTATATATGTTTTGTATGCATCTAAATATAATAATATATGTTTTGATACGTAGCAAAATAGATGAAAAAAAATCAAAGGAACTTCTAATTTGGAAGAGGGAGTAGTTGTTTTCTGACAGAGTCTGTCATTTTTTTTTCAATGGTTTTGTACTTGTACACAGAGGAAAAATTATTGAGAAAAACAAGAAAACACAACTTTGGAGTGGAGCTGTATTCCAACACCCACAGTTTCAGTTCCGTTTGTCTTCTGCAGTCTCTACTCTCCCCTTGTTTCTCCTCCCCTGCCTTTTCCACCCTGCCACACTTCTCCGCGCAGCACCAGCCCCCGGCCGTAGCACTATCGGCAGGCTCGCGCGCCCCTCCCCTCCCCGCCTCGATCCGGATGGAGCCCGAGAGCGGCGGCGTTGTCCGCCGGAGGCTGCAGAAGTCGGAGTCGGCGGAGATGCGGTGGGTGGTCCCGGGCGGCGCCAATGAGGACGACGAGATCGAGAGCTCCGACGACGGCGGCTTCGACACCCCCCTTGGCCGCCTCGGGCTCACGGGGCGGCGGGTGCTCCGACGAAGACGACGGCTACGAGGAGGACGAGATGCTGCGCCAGCGCCTCGTGCGCACGGGCCCGCGCGCCGACTCCTTCGACGTCGAGGCGCTCGATGTCCCCGGTCTGTACCGGCACCAGGTCCGCGCTCCACCCACCCACTCCCAGTTTCTTTGTTCAACTGCTTGCGGCTCTCAATGACGGTCACACGGGGAGGTCTTCGTGGTGTGAGCCTCTGTCAGGCTTCGCCCGTGCGGTTTCCCGTTGATTGCTTCCTGCCCGCGGCGCGCGATCCAACAATGTTTCTGTGTGAGGCGACTCTGCTTTCACCGTATCGCTTGCTTGCATAATGAAATTGCACTGTGGTGATGAGGGGACTTATAGGTTCGGAGTAGTACATCATGAATCAATGTTTGAGGGTGCTTATTGTGGCCTGCCTGTAGGATCGTGGTGCTCACCATGAATGAACGTTTGAGGGTGATTACTGTGGTGTGCACATGTATGCTGATTGCAGAATCGTTTGCAGCATTAGTCTGATGGTTCTGCCATTCACGGCTACACGCTTCTTCTATTTATTTTGATCACTCATTATCTTTAGATTGTGTGAGTTTGTTGCAGCGGTTCTTTTTTGGCCGTTGGCTACCTAGCTGATGCACTCTTCTAGTTCTTTTGTCTCCTAGACCGTGTTGATCATGGTATTGCTTAGGTGGGCGGCTTCATGTGTATGATGTCACATGTAGGTGAGATGTATGTCAGTATGTGTTTTTTTATATTAGATGCAAGTATTACATTCAGGATTTTATTATAAAGTGTGACATCTGCCCTATTACTGGTAGCAACATATCTTGCAACTGTTCTTCATGAAACTTATGTTGTTTTTGACCTTTTGCTTGACTGATTATGGACCAGGCATTTTGATATGGTATTTTTAACGAAAGTGCAAAAGCGTCATGTCAAATTAGGCTTACTTTGTTTCACAAAACAAGCCTTATTTTCTTCTTTATCTTTGATACCATGGATGCCTTATTGGTACAATGATACTAGCGTGACATATTTCTTTAGATGATCATTGAATTATTTAGTTTGATCTGCATGTTGCTTCACTGGTGAAGTTTCAGTTATTGAATGTTTGGCTGGTTGCCCATAAACATTGGAGTTCATACCCTATCGTGATGTTGCTCCCTCCGTAATCAATGACGCCACCGCTGCTCCCTCCGTAATCCATTTCCCAAACCGTTTACGTTATCAGTGAGTGAACCAAACACCATGTATATGTTAACAGTGTTTATAGAAAATGGTTCTTTCACTTATTGGCTTATTGCTGGTGCCATTATGATATAAATATCCACAAAAATTAACAAAGAGTGAACTTTTAGTTGATATTGTGGATAGCAATTCTGGACTCTTGTCTTTGAGCTACTCAGAAACAGCTGGTGCTGGAATGAACATGTTGATGGCAAAGGAGTTTTATGCTAGTATATCCTCATCAAACTGCCATCTCTAGGTCAACGTCAGAGTTTTTTTTTTCTCTCGAACATGCAGGGGAGCTGCGTATCTTTTATATTAATTAAGAAGGAAAAAGGGGTACTAGAAAACCCCAAAACAGCAAAGATAGCACCTCAACACAACCCCGACACACATGGCCACAATAAGCCCACACAAACTAACAAACAAAAAAACACCCAAACACACAGAAACCACAAACCCACCCACACACTCACAAATAAAGGGGCGAAACGGCCAAAGAGCCAAACAATTAGGCAACGTGAAGTATCAGTTCAGTCAACAAGGCTGTGCCCTTTACACCCGTTAGACTCCAAAGGATGGCTCAGCCAGTTAGGGAGCAAAGATCTGCAGCCCAAATTTCTGTAAGAGCTCAAACCAGACTTGCCTAGAGAAGACACAAGAAACCAGCAGGTGATTGATGGTTTCCTTGTCCTGATCACACAACAAACATTTCTTGTGATGCTGAAGGCCCCCTCGAGCAAAGGCGATCTGCAGTCCAGCACTTATTATGCACAACCAACCACATGAAAAACAACATTTGTTAGGACTTAGGAGCCCAAGTTCTCCAAATATGCTCCCATGGGCTGAATAAAAGGGCACCTTGAAAAAACCCTCATAAGCTGATTTTGCAGAGTAGACACCTGAAGTAGTAAGTCACCAATCGTGTTTGTCTTCTAAGGCTGTAAAATGACCTGAGAAAGAATGTCCCAAAGGTTTAAGAATTCTGTGAGGACCCCAACAGACCTTGCTCGCTGCAGGTCACCAATCCAAGTGTTATCAGTAAGATAAGAGGCTCTAGTACTGTACACTTATTGGCTCTTCTTTTTGGGAACCAAAGCTAAGAGCCATGGAGCAAACCCCCTCAATTTTCTGCCCACGAATCCACCTATCCGTCCACAGTGCATACTGTTATACAGAAGAAATAACTGACACAGGAATGAACTTGAAACCAGAAAGCGAAGACTAAGGTCGACTAGGTTCTGTTTTCTTTAGCCAGAACCAGCACATCCCATTCACAAAGCCCATCCCATTCACTGCAGGTCTGAGATGCCAAGGCCCCCAAGTTCAATTGGGCAACAAGTTATCGTCAGAGCTGGTTGAACTGTTTGGAGTTACATGGATATTTCGTTCTGTTGTAGAAATTTTGATGATAACGATGGTTTAGGATATTAAGGGAGCACGTGCGGTTGAGGTCATGCTTGAGTACTTCCACATTTGGGATTTTGTGGAGGGTTTTGTATTGCATCCGAAATCCCAGATCGATATAGATGGAAGTTAACACAGGATGGTTCCTACAGCATTAAATCTGCCTACACAGCCTTCTTTGTGGGATCAATCAAGTTCGGGCATGGAGAAGAATCTGGAAAACCTGGGCTCCTCCGCATTGTAAGTTTTTTTATTTGGCTGTTTTTGCACAACGGGGTTTTGGACAGCCGATAGATTAGCAAAAAGGAATCTGCCCCATCCTGATGCATGTCCACTATGTGATCAAGAGGAAGAAACTATAAACCATTTACTTGTGGGCTGTGTTTTCGCTCGGCAAGTTTGGTTTCTGGTTTTGCATCAGTTGGGGCTGCTGCATTTGGTTCCACAGCCTACTGTAACTCATTTTTCGGGTGGTGGAAGAGGTCATCTGCTGCTGTTCCCATGGAAGTGCGGAAAGGCCTCAATTCCTTGATAATTTTGGTGGCTTGGGAGATTTGGAAGCACTGTAACGCCTGTGTCTTTGATAACAAGAGGCCATGTGTTCAGGATGTTCTTAGGGCTATTAGCTCGGAGGGAGGGCTCTGGTGCTCGGCAGGGGCCTCCAAGCTCCAGGAGCTTGTTTTACGTTGCTGCCTTCTGGAGCTTAATGCTTAGAGGTTTTTCTGGTCGTTTTTTTTTCTCTTCTTGTGGCGAGTCTGTAATCTTGTGTCCTTAGTGTGGGGTGTGTGAGTTGGGCCTCTTGGACCTGTGTAACTTTTCCTCTACATTAATGAAATGACACACAGTTCTCCTGTGTTGTTCGAGGAAAAAAAAGAGTCTCACTTAATATTGGATGGGATAAATCTGAAACTGCTTCCATGAGGTGTCGTAGAAAAACAGAAAATAGCGATGCTTTGTTTTTTTTTAGAAAAAATGTATTTACAAAATGATACTCTGCAAGTCTGACACAATCATCTTTTTTTTTCTTTCCATCGCCCATAGTTCACCATTCTATTTTCCGTTTTTTTTCCCTATCAAAATTTACTGTCATGGCAAAATAATTGCTGAGCAACTTTAGTTTAACATTAGGTACTCCAGCTGATATGTTTACCATAATGGCATCATGCACCAATAGGGTACCTGCAATTTTAAGTTCTGTTTTCCATGCAAATACCATAACTTAGCTGATACCTAGGTGTTGTCTTACTTTCAGGAATTTACCTTAGGCAGCTGTATTGTGCTGACTCTTCAGACACTAGGGCGTTGTATTTGGGGATGTTGGTACTAGTCCACTATATACCTTTGATGTAATGTTCAACAAATACCCAATTACTGCAAAGGAGGATGTTCTTGGAGCTCTCTCACTTGTCATATACACTCTCATTCTGATACCATTTCTGAAGTATACGCTGATTGTTTTGTGGGGAAACGATGATGGAGAAGGTATTCTTTTGTATATGTACCAGGGTACTAGAGTAAATTAGGCAAAACAAATCTTCTTCAAGCTATTTCTAATATTTGTTTTCTTATTATTTGGCAGGAGGGACATTTGCTTTATACTCTTTAATATGTAGAAATGCAAAGGCAAGCCTGCTTCCTAACCAATTACCTTCTGATACCCGTATATCAAGTTTCAATCTGAAGGTGCCTTCAGTAGAGCTTCGAGAGATCTTTGAAGATCAAGGAGCGACTTGAGACTTCATCTATGCTAAAGAAGCTGCTTTTGATGCTTGTTCTTTTTGGTACTTCGATGGTAATAGCAGATGGTGTTGTCACACCGGCAATGTCAGGTTCATGTCTTTCTGATGCATTGTTCATTGTATTTTTGCTCTTCACCTAGTTCGGGATCTGCACATTTGCTTTCCTAGTAACATGATTCTACACAAGCTTCCCTCATCTAGAAATAACTCCATCTTGTTTCTTATATTGAAATCTGCAGTTATGTCTGCTGTTAATGGTTTGAAGGTTGGAATTTCTAGTGTTAATGAAGGTGATGCTAAAGCCACGGTGTTAGTTCCATTCATTATTGACAATTTATGATGCAGCAAAAGAACTACTCCGCCCATTCCAAATTATGGCTTTTCTAGATACATTACTTTTACTAAGTATCTAGGCATATTGTATATCTAAGTGCATAGGAAAACCTATGTATCTAGAAAAGCCAAAACATCTTATAATTTGGAATGGAGGGATTATTTTCTATTGCTGTTTAGTCATTCTCAATGCTCACCATTTATTGTACTTTTGGCAGGTGAAGTGGTCATGATAACTGCTGCATTTCTTGTTGTTCTGTTCAGTCTACAACGGTTTGGAACGAGCAAAGTAGGGCTTGCTGTTGGGCGGCTTTTGTTTATATGGTTTTGCTGCCTTGCTGGGATAGGAATTTATAACCTCAGACTATATGGTTCAGAAGTATTCCGTGCATTCAATCCTGTGTGTATCTACTATTATTTTGAAAGAAAACCCACTGAAGCTTGGATGTCCCTGGGGGCTGTCTTTTATGTGCAACAGGTAGGTGCTATGATCACTTTTTTTTTTGACAAGTATTTTGATCACATTGTTTGATACTAGGTGTTATACACGCAGTCTTGAGTATGACAGAACAGTTTTGTATTTCGTAATTCTGCTTTAGTTTTGTTGTTAATCTTGAAGGGATTATATATGTTTCCAAGAGATAACCCCTTAGCTTTGACTGCTTCTCTTGTTGGAACTGGTGAAGCCACCCATGACTTATTGATCCCATTACGAAAAGTTCCAAAAGTGGTTCAATTGGCATTCACTGTATAGCATTTTCTCT
Organism: Hyparrhenia diplandra; assembly: GCA_015847255.1. Classification (NCBI taxonomy): domain Eukaryota; kingdom Viridiplantae; phylum Streptophyta; class Magnoliopsida; order Poales; family Poaceae; genus Hyparrhenia; species Hyparrhenia diplandra. The sequence continues at coordinate 24,286 of JADLZK010013255.1, read as the reverse complement.
TAATAAACATCAAGTCCCAAAGGTTCATATTAACAGCAGCTAAACATATTGATTCAATAGACATAGTTTTAAGAACATTTTTGTCCTAAGAAATACTAAAATCTAATGTAAAGACGAGCACAGAGAAAAGTGAAACATTTTAATAATAAGACATTTTACATGATTAATATTTTTGCAGGATCTGAGGCAATGTTTGCTGATTTATGCTACTTCTCTGTTAAATCTGTTCAGGTATTTTCCACTGTTGTTTAGGGCTAAAGTTCCTCCTTCAAATATTTTATGCTAACTTATGATTTCTCATATGTTGCAGCTCACCTTTGTGTTTCTTGTTCTTCCATGCCTTCTACTGGGATACCTAGGGCAAGCTGCATTTCTCATGGAGAACTTAGATAAAAGTCAGCAGATCTTCTTTTTTTTGTCCGTTCCAAGTAAGGAAAACTTGTTCGCCTGACTTGCTATGTATTGTTACATATGCTGAAACAAAAAATTCTCATATATAATGAAACTGAACTTCGTTTTACTAGTCTCTAGATCCATTCTAATAGACATTTTTCAATACATTTGTAGGTCAGGCATTTTGGCCAGTGGTATTCATAGCTACTCTGGCAGCACTAATTGCTAGTCGTGCAATGACAACTGCTATATTCTCAACCATAAAGCAGGCAACGGCTCTTGGCTGTTTCAGCGCCTCAAGATTATCCACACCTCTAGAAAGTTCATGGGCCAAATATACATCCCGGTGATGAACTGGTTCTTGCTGGTTTCTTGTCTGGCATTTGTCGCAGTATTTGGGAGCATAAATGAGATTGGCAATGCATATGGTACGGGATATGAGCCTTACTGGCAGTTCGTTAGCTATGCAATCTATTTCACCTATGTTTAGCTCTATTTTCTTAACACATCCTTAATGTATTTGCCACCCTGATTTCCTTTTTTTCTGTAATATACTAGTTTCCTTTGCCTGTATAAACACCGGCTAATTTTTATATCTTTTTTTTTTTTTTTTTTCTCAAATAAGCAGGAGAGTCATACAGAGACCAAATACACACAAACACAAAATCACACCCACCCACTTACTGACTGAAACTAATCACCTATAACTGATATGAAAAAGACCTGACCAAAGATCCTCTAACCATCATCCGAAGTTGTGTGCAGGGACTGTCCCTTAGCACCAGCTATGGACCATAAAAGGGCTTAGTCGAGCAAGGTTCAAAGCTGTAGACAGTATAGGGGTAGCTTCATTGAAGACACAGTCGTTTCAATGCTTCCAGATGGTCCAGACACCTAGGATGATGAGGGAATGTATGGAATTATGGATGATCTAGAAGGCTTAGCGCACTATGATTCTATCATGATCAAGTGTGGATCTGATAAGCTAACTAGATATACAACAAGTGAAGAGAGGAATTTTAATTGGTTCAAATGTATTATGTATGCGGAAGTTCAATTCCCTCATGGAGTATGCTCTCAGCTATGTTTATGCTCTGAGTATTCTAATTGTTATTTGGAACGCATGTAGTCCTGAAATTTCTTGCACCGGATCTTCTGAACATTAGCTCTACAAATAGAAATAATAACCATTTGTTGAAATCAGTGATCCGCTGAATAGGTGAACATTTATCATTATGTGGTTGCAATCGCACCGTTTCATAGTCTAGGTTATGTTTTTCTCTCCTTTATGACATCTTTATTGCTATAGTGATTAATAGATTTACTTATACTGTTATATAACTACAAGTGACTACTTGAAAGGAAAAATGTAAAATGTCAATGATTCTTAAGAAAAAAGAAACCTTCTATGTTCAAGTGTTATCTTGTTATGTATGTGGTTGTTTTCTTCCACCCTAATGGCAGTATTTATTTGATCCATGGTTTTAAAGTAACAAGCTTGCTAAATTACCTTATTTCTCCGATCCAATCAACGCTACAGAGTATTTCTAATGCCTGCTCTTGATTGCAGGCATAGCAGAACTTGGGGTCATGATGATGACTACTGTCCTGGTAACCATTATAATGCTTCTGATATGGCAGGTCAACATTATCATAGTTCTATGCTTTCTCGCCCTCTTCCTGGGGCTGGAGTTATTTTTCTTTTCCTCGGTTTTGGGAAGTGCAGCAGATGGAAGTTGGGTGCTTTTGGTATTTGCAGCTGTATTGTATCTGGTAATGTACATATGGAACTATGGAACCAAATTGAAGTACGAAACTGAAGTCAAGCAAAAAAACTTTCAATGGATTTATTGATGCAGCTAGGCTGCAATCTTGGTACAGTGAGGGCACCTGGTATTGGATTGCTCTATAATGAATTGGTCAGAGGTGTTCCTGCAATCTTTGGTCACTTCCTCACTACACTGCCAGCTATACATTCAATGATCATTTTTGTCTGCATCAAATGGGTCCCAGTTCCAGTTGTGCCTCAGAATGAAAGGTTTCTCTTCCGTCGTGTCTGCCCAAAGAACTACCATATGTTCCGCTGTATTGCTAGGTATCAACTTTATCTCTCTGAGTTCCCAAAAATAACTGTTGACTATTTGCCTCAAAATTGATGTTATTTGGTCTTGGAGTTTCTTGTATGCCCATTGGAACCTTGAGACAACTTTATCTAGAAATGTTTGATACTATGACACTTTTTTTTTGTGTTTCATGTAATGCATGATGCCCTGATCTTGATTTAGATTCAGTTAGAGAGCAGCTGGGTGTGTCAGTAACTCGTCAACTATTCTGGCAGCATTATTACTGTGTAGGCAGGGCCAGAGTCAGGTGCTCTATTGAGACTTTGAGAGTGTGCAGTAGTTTACTGCCCGCTCTGCAGTTTTGTAGTTCTGAGTTTGCTTTTATACCATAGTGAACCCAGATGAATTTCTATTAATTGAAGTCATTAGGTAATTCACGCCTGTTGTTTCGAACTGTTAACTTGTTTCATCTCCTGATGTTTGCCTGCACTGTTATCCTGTTGCTAAGGGTTCTGTTCATCTAATAATAGTTTTGTTATGTGCTTATGCCCCCCACCCCCTCCTCTGGGTACCATCATGATGTCTCCTTGAAATTTGTACAAATTTATTTTTGTGAATGTTTGCTCATATTTATTGTTTGTTCATCCATTTTTAACTCTACAATATCTGCTGCCCTCACTGGTATGGGTAGAGTGACACTGAATGCCTCGTCCATTTCCTTGGTCGTTGTGTGTTCCTCAGTCTTACCTTTGCCCTTCAAGAGTTAAGATGCAATCTTTGCTGTATTCATGTTCCTTCAGAACCCAAATCTGCATAAAGTTGTATGGTTATTTATGAGCACCGTATAGTCATTGATTGTTGGCTTGGGTGTTAATGATTCGTGACTGCAGGTACGGGTACAAGGATGTACGCAAGGAGAACGCCCAAGTATTCGAAAAAAATCTGATAGAAAGCCTTGAAAAGTTCATACGCCGAGAGGCCCAGGAACGCTCCCTGGAGAGCGACCATAATGACGACACAGACTCTGAAGAGGAGATTGCATCTTCATCATCAAGAGTCCTCGTTGGTCCCAACGGTAGCATCTACTCGCTCGGCGTCCCACTTGCCGAGCCAGGCGGTGGCACAGACAACTCAGCCCTGGGATCAAGCATGTCGTTCGACGGATCAAGCCTGGACAACGAGCTCAATTTCGTCAACAAGGCCAAGGACTCGGGCGTGGTGTACCTTCTTGGGCACGGAGACATCAGAGCTCGGAAGGAGTCGTTCTTCCTCAAGAAGCTGGTGATCAACTATTTCTACGCTTTTCTAAGGAAGAACTGCAGGAGGGGCATCGCGACGCTGAGCGTACCCCACACCAGGCTGATGCAGGTGGCGATGCAATACATGGTTTAGTGTTGTCTAGCTACACCCCACCCTTTATTTTCTCTCTTATTACACAAGATGATACTAACTCGCGGCGGTAGATAGTGAGGTGCAAGCGAGAGGTGTCTGAAGCTGTTTTTCCTTTGATAGAGGCAACACTAACCGATCTGGTGTTCTACCGAAAGGTATTGAAAACTGGACCGAAGTATGATCATTATACTACATAAATAACAAGGGAACCCCGTTCTGTTTGAAGACTGCTACTGTTTAGCCATCAGCCGAGCCGCCACGCGCATGTATTCTACTTCCTGGTGTTTTTTGCTTGGCTGCTTGTGCTGAGAAGCATGAGCAGATACTGATATTGATTGCTCAACAGCGCCTACCAGGATTCGAGATCGTCGTTCTGAGCTGCGCATACTGCTGCAGACTGGTGGCAAGATCCGTGATCTTCAATACTACAGCGCGTGCTAGTATACATGTATTACTGCCCAGGTGCGCCTATCAGGATTCGAGATCGAACTGCGCATACCTGCTACAGACTGGTGGCAAGATCCGTGCTCTTCAATACTACAGCGCGTGCTAGTATACATGTATGTATTATTATTGCCCAGGTCCGCCTATCATGATATTGGATGGAGATCGGCGTTCTGAGCTGCCATACCTGCTGTAGACTGGTGGCAAGATCCTTGCTCTTCAATACTACAGGTTACTACTACTACACTTCGCGTGCTGGCTGGCTGACTGATTTGGCACTTTATACTTGTACAAGCATACGAGTACATCCACTAGTAGTGGGTGGACGAATGAGGGGGGCCATGTTCTGTCTCGCTCCGTACCTAATCTGCTGTCGATCATGCGTGTCGATACGTGCGGTGCGCTGCTGCAGCAGAAGCAAAGCACCGCCCGGATCACATCGCAATCGGCTCGGCGGGCAGCAGGGTGAGGAGGAGGCGCTAGAGAATCTCCGGGAAATACGAGACCTGGAGCGCGACCGCTTCTAGTGGGTGGGCGGGCCGGCGAGCGATGAGTGACCTGCTGCCTTGCCTGCGTCAAGGCGCCGGCGTGATTGACATGTCGGCTGCCGGGGACGGCATGTCCGCGCCTCTTTAAAAGACCTCTTTCAGTTTCAGTGTCATCACCCGGTAATTGATGGTGCTGTCCTTTGTTTAGCCGCCGTGGGCGTCTTGGACCGCCAATCAAGAGTGATTGGGCGGCGATTAGGATGACTGCATGATGATAGTGCTAGTGTCTCTCTCCTCCCCTCCTTCTCGGCTGAACAGAGTCTGAGTGGAGGCTGATTGTCTGATTGAGCCATCGAGACGACAGTGGCCCAACACATTGGTCACGGTGTACTGATTGGTGTGTGACACGTGTCGTGGCCCCACCACTCCACTGGTGAGTGGAGACGGGAAGGGGAGGAACATGTGGGGCCCACGTAGCCTAAGGAATCAGTACACTTGTTCCACGCGCAAGAAGACGACGTGCTTGATGCTCCCTGATAAACAGAACTCTTTTTTTTTTTGTCCTTTTTGATATAACTGTAAAAACAGAGCTATTGAAGGCACAATAGATCTTAAGTCTGCTCGGTTGATGGTTTCTACGGTTGATAAGTAAGCTGATATTATTTTGTTGTAAGAGAAAAACATTATACCATGGTTGAAAAACTAGCAGGCCAAGTAGATCGTACCGTATCAAATATTGTATATGCAAGTATTTTGGATAAAAATACGGTACGGAAGCAAACTACCGAGTGGACGAGGACCAGGTGAAGGGAAAAAAAAGCCCCACCCACTGGCATATGCTCAGTCCATGCCCTACCTGCCTACCATCACATCTTTGAGTCGTGCATGATATGATGTCCATACCGCTAGCTAGCTCCGTCTACGTACTCGAGTTTGACAACAATGCACGACCACATCTCTTTGGATATCCTTGCATATTATATGCTTGCAGCTTGCTTGTTAATTAACTTATCGATCAGTGTAGGATAATGGGATATGAATATATAGCTGGCGTGTTTACGTGCTGAAGCTGCATCCCTTTCGTTATAGAAGCGGTCGCGATAATTTAGAAACAAACGAGGACAGTGAAATTGATTTATCAAACAACGACAAGTTGTACTAAATCTTATCATCTGCCAGTGCTCTAGTATTAAGTCATCTATCTAGTATATATAGATTGGGCAAGCATTGCGAAAACGGATGGGGAAGCGCCTCTCGTGCCATCAATCCCCATGATGAGCGAAGGCGTGCATGAATGCACGGCTTCGTTCACCAAGGTTTCAATCTTGATGCCCACAAATTAGACATTTGTGTCGGTGCTTTTCATGGGTGTGTGATATAGGAGACTGGCTCATTTGATGATGGAGTCTATATATGTGTTGTTGTCTGTACGGATGTATATATATGTCCAAGATATAAACACAAACAAGATAGATGTTCTTCTTCTTCTTCCACCATGTTTTGCTGGATGCATGGATCGTTGATGTCTCCTCTATGGAGAAGTGACAACAAAGACATTACCGTAACAATGAATTAATCAGCTTGTTGTAGACTCTGAATTCCTGTAAAAATGAATCACTGGAAATTTGCAACTTGCAAGGTGGACAGGAGCCGCTGTGGCTCCCGAGGCCCAGCAGGCAAGCATGGGGTCGGTGCGCATGCAGAGGGGCCCAGGTGGAAGCTGCTCTGCTGCTCTGCTGCGACCATCTTCTGAGCCGGTGGCCGGCCGGGGCCGTGTCTCCGACCCCCATCATTCGCGGCAGGAAGCCTGTTGGATGCTCGCGGAGGCAAGGCGGCCAGCGTGTGATGCGGTCGTAGCCTCCCTTCGGCCGGCCAGGCCACCACCCCGTCGTGGTCCGCTCCAGAGGAGACCAAGGTATTACAGCCGCCGCGCTGTTTGTGATGCGGCTCGGCTCTGCACTGCTCGTCGGCCCCTCCGTCGGAATGGAGTAGGAAGCCCACTTTCAGGGTATCAGAACAAAAATGAGTGGAAGGTCGCTGCAGTGCGCAGGAGGGCAGGGTAGCTAGGTCCTTAGGCGGTATGGACGCACGGCACGCTCCTAGGGTGGGCGAGCGAGAGGATGCAGTGCAGGGAATCAACCCCTCCATATCGATGGAGGGCGGACCCGATCACGTTTAGATGGAGTTCTCCGTCTATTATTCACAGAGACAGGGGTGGTGGTAACACTCTGATCGACCACCGGCCCAGGTACAACGAAGCCCCGGCCCGGCGCCGGGTGCAGCTTGTAACAGACGTCTTACCGGCCGGAGTTTTGGCAGCGTGCCCCGGCCGGCCGGCCGGCCGGCGGTACCAGCAGCCACGCCCGACAAGGCGGCCCGGCCACATCGATGAGCTGGTGTCATGTGTCCAGTCACACATCAAATTCAGAGCTCAATTATTCCGCCGTACTAGCAAGGATTGCATCATATCACGCCGCTGCACTGCACTGCACACGGCCCACAATTACCATACGTACGCTCCTCTCGCCGGTCGCCGCCGCAGTAAAACAAAGCAGGACGCCGTACACAACGCATCGCCACGCCAGTAGTCTTATCCTGCGGCTGCCTCCTTTGTAGCTTTCCCTGTCGCATGCATCGCTTGCTTTATGTAGCTAGCTCTCACAGATCACAGTCTCTGCTGGACTGAATCGTGCATATCCTGCTTACGTTCCTATATCTCTGCATACTACGTACTACCTAGTACACGAATCACGGTATTCGTCACACACACCATAATGATCTATCATAGTATTCATAATCAACATTAACTGGTAATTCACAGGGAGAACTAGATTAGAAATGGATATAGCATATATATAAAGAGCTGCTTAATTAGTACTATAGCATAATAAGAATATCCCTTATGTTATTATTGTACAGGCAACAAAATAGTAGCTTCTATATATTGCACTTCGACAATTGCAAGTAAATTACTAGAGAGCAAACGAAGAAAAATCAGACAAGGACAACAGAAAAAGAGGACAAACAAATAAGATCGAGAATGGGCACGATAAAATGGGTAATAATTAACTTAAATGAAAGGTACGGTAAAAGTTTCATCGATCGAGGTGAAACGTCTATCCGTCGTCCTTTTATTCTGTGGTGAATCAAGATCCGATTCCGACTACTATCAGATTATTCCGACTATCATAACTTGACAGAGATAGTTTGCATACTGTAGAATAGAAATGCCTCGCTCTCTTTAAATGGAAAAAAAAAAAAGAGTTAACGGTGTCAGGAAAGACAAACACACTGACACACGTGTAGGAAAAGCTATCACATAATAAATGATACTTTTACTAATGCACGGCAGACGGCAGAGCACACCTTCCTTATATATGTACGGTGGTTTTGATATACTCCCTCCGTTTTTGGAACATATTCTGGTATTTAAAATTTGTTCTCAAATATAATGGATTCTAGAGGGACAAAACATAGTTTTTATTAAACATTTTCTATTTAATTATTAATCAATCACTATTAATCACGTTCATGATAGCATCTCATTAGAAAATAAGGCTTTATTATAAGACAGAGTAAGTATGATACTAGCTAGAAATCCATGGCTGACTCCGGACGACTTGACGGTTGAGATGGGGTTCCAAACTTGTAGTAAAACAGATTGTGCCAACCAGAAAATTTAGGGTCTAATTGGTTGGCTACCAAAATTTAATCAAATTTCATCAAAAAATTTGGCAAGTCATGATTTTGGTTAGTATATGGTCCATTACCAAAAACTTGTCAACTTCCCACATTTGTCTTGCCAAAGCTTTGGTAAATTTTGTACCCAACAATTGGCTTGCCAAAACCTTGGCTTGGCAAATTTTGGTAATACCAATCGAAAATGCCCATAATTTTCTTTCATGAATGAAAGGCAATATGGTCTGATTATTTTCGATCATCTTTGACCTTTTTATATGTACAGTGTAATATTTAGCTTTTTGCATGAAAATTATTACACTAAGTACCTTTCAAGAAATTACATTAAGTAAATTTAATGCACCAATGATACTCATAATGTCATACTCACAAAAACCAACAGCTAGCCTACTTCAGTCTTTTATATTCCAACTATATGTATACATGCCCACATCCAAATAAGCGAATGTTCACTAGACTACTAGACACCAAGGAACGACGACAACCTCCCTGGCTTTTCTTTTTTCTGGAAGTAAGTTGTTTCGATAATTTTTACTTTTAGAAAGTTATAAAGCTATGTTCACAACTTTTAATCATAATTAGTCACAAAAATTTTTTTTAATCATAATTATATTATATTTTTCGGCAAAAAATATAGACAACTTCTCTATACATACACAACCTTTGAATCAATCAAACTTTCAACAATGATGATTCTATTGTCATTGTATCGGTCCAATAGGTTTTGCCCCATTTCTCTCCCTTTCTCCTTTCATTTTTTTTTCTATCTTTTTTATTTCTTATACTGATGTAGTGACCTATCCACTTTTTTTTCCTTCTACATACTATAGTATAGTTTTTAGGTTGACAAGTCCATCCAAAATAAATTATGTAAAAAAGATGTTCTCCGTAAGATGTATATAATGCTTTTGTATGACATCGAACAACAAAACATTATGTGCATAATTTGCTTTATTTTTAAAATTTATTGTACAAAAGTATGGCTAGGAAAAAATCATATTGAGGAATTATTATGATAAGTTTGTATGTTGATAGTTATCATCAATAAAAACTGGATTGCAAAAGGTCATGTAGAAAAATTGTCATGATAACATTTCTGTAAAACTACATAGAAAACTATATTGAAAAGTTATGATAAAAATTGCCATGATAATTAAGTTTTGTCCTACAAAATGTTATGCATAAAATTTATGAGTATAACTTTGAAACTTTCCTGGACGGAAAGTTGCAAAAAATATTTTTTTTTCAAGAAAAAAATACAAGCTGCAGAGGATATATGATGTTCGCTGATTTTTTTTAATCTAATGAACGTCGACGGCTTATCTGTAGAACTTTCATTTTCGAGATTTCAAAAAAGATGCGTTGCCATTTGTAGTGAATATTACACTCAAATGTATAACAATGTTGTCGATATTAAAAAGAGAATATATTTTTTTGAACTGTCCGCTGGGAAGCCTCACACTTTTTTTGTATTTAAGAAATCACACCAATAATTCATTCTCATGGGGATTCGAACCTGCCCTGTTGGGGCTACTGAGTAGCTCCAACCTCTACGTAGATATTTATCGCAAAGAGAAAACAAATTGAAGCAAACTAGCTAAACAAATGAAACCACACATACTATAATGTTCACAGTATATTTATCACTCTTCAATTCAATTTTTTAGGAATCACCTACAAATAAAAAAGAATACAAGAATAAACAAGCTGTGGTCATGTCGACCTTTTTCTAAATTGGAACCAATGTGTGTTCAAATTGGCCTATTGAATATACAGACACATGATTGGACTAGCTAGTTACTATGTTACTGAATTTGGGCCACAGTACGGTATAGTACACTGAACTATTTTTGTACATCAATTCAATCATCGTTGCTTGAGATTTAGAGATATTTATTAGACACTTGACTGCCGTAGCACAGAAAAGATCAATGGGTTTACGGTTTATGTCTCTTGGCAGTGCGAGTAAAAGGATACAGATAGTACCACTGCGCCCTTGATAGTTATATGCTACTGCTGCCTAACGGCAGCCAGGGGCGCTTGATGCAATACCGTGGTCTTCAAGAACCTGCGTACCACATGCAAACTACATGTGCACAGTGTAGTACGTACCTAAGTGTTTGCAGGATCTCGATCTACACATGCTGTCCATCAAATGATATTCATCGATTACGTACTGCTACTCGTATGAGCCAAATATATTTCAACAACTCCATCAAAAAAAAAAAAAAAAAAAAGCAGCATATGCACGTATCTAAAACAGATTCATCATCCTTGCGTTATTTGAATCAAAATTATTATATATATCCAGACCTTTAATGTGTGTTAGACACACAATCGTAACATCAGTATTATATATTGTTATTACCTGTAGTCTCCAGAAGACCAAATACTTGATAATCTTTCTGTTGTTTTTCCTTTTCATTAGCAAAAAATAGAAGGGTAGCATGAATACACATTGTAATCAACAGTGATTTCATGCATGCATGCATGCGCCAGGGTCGCACAGAGGAAATAATATAGGCCCCAGGTTGGAGACATTATGAGAAATCATACTTCTACTAGCTATCCCAGACAGACGTCTGCATGCCTGCTGCCAACTGCTCTCAAAGAGAAGAGTTGATGACTGAACTGAATCTAGCAAGTCATTCTGACAGAAAGATATACACAGAGATATACTGTGTTATAGCAGTGTGTCCGATCCTCCCGCGTTTCGAATTAATACTGACGTACTCCAGCTCCAAATTGAATCAGCACACAAACTATCTACACATCGATCAACGGAGGACTGAATGTGAATCGATGAATGGAAAACGTAGCATCTAGTCTAGAATCAAAAAGGGTATAGTTCTTCACTTGAGTTCAGAGTTGCTTTTCATGTAGTTCGTTTCCAAAGAGGAGAGAACATGTCACCATCAAATTTCCATTTGGACTATGTTCCTAACCAGCAAATATTCATTGTCGAGAAGAACACACTAGCCAAATTGGTATACTTGCTAGCCAGCATAGAAAGCACAGGACAGGGAAAAACAACACAAATGTTACTACAAAAGGCTAATAACTTGACATAATTTGTTTTACGAGAAGAATATATGAACTACAATCTACTCTCAAAGCTTTCATCTCTTTAATTTGAAGCAACTCCAAGACATGCATGCATATAAATTTCGACTGTTTTTCCCCATTCCACCTTGATATTGTTTTCCTGTGGTTCTAGCTCATTGCAAGTATATTTTTTCTTTCTTGATAAAGGAAGATTTTTATTAATTCACTATTAAGACATCAAGAAGGCTCATGCAAGTATATATGCATGTATCGGTGTGAAAATGGCTGCTAATACTCTACTAGCTTCAAAATGCAGTCGAAGTTGCTACAAGACACGCAGGTAAGAACAAGTGCAGTAGCCATATTTTTTTATGTCTGCAGCAAGAAACGAGCTAGATGAGGCCGCGCGGCGGGCACAAAAGATTCTGCGTCGCACACAAGCATGATAGCTCTAACTTGGAGTGCACTGCTGTTGGAATCCTATGATCATGTAACAAAAAAGAATTAAGGTACTCCTCCTATACGGAGAGAAAGAGAGAGAGGAGCCATAGCTGCAGCCAGCATAGTAGCAAGGAGCACAGAATTCAAAGATCAGATCATGCACTCACACTCGCGCATGAAAAAGAGAGCAAAGACGATAAAGCTGCAGAGAGCATCACCAAAAGTGAGACACACATCCATGCACTAAAAGTGATGGAGGAGTAACTAGCACACAGCATGCAGTAGTAGCAGCAGTGTGGTGGCACCACTACCTACCACTCAGGAGGAGAGGAGCATATCTGTGTACCATCATGAGAAGTGCCAGATGTTTAAATTTCTCATAACTCACAAAGTCATCATAATTCGTACAAGCCAAGTTTGAACAGAAAAAACCAGAAAGAAGGAGAAATTAATTCCACTCTAGAAGTGTAGAGAAAGAAAGAGAAGAAACTTGATGCATGAACCTCTAATGCATGAGAACTCAAAAAACAGTTCTCTAATTCAGCTGCAAAAGGTGTAGAAAGTACTAGTATTAACTTGTACATCTAGAGAGAGTTCCTCCCAAATCCATGGTAGAGAGAGAGAGAGAGAGAGAGTAACCAATTAAACACACTGATTTAAAAATGCCGAGATGAGGGAGAGAGGTTCATGACTTGCACCATGATCTCTCATGGGCCACCTTAAGCTATTGTATCCCCACACACCATATGCCCTATGTACAAAACACCAAAGGAACGAGAAGCTAGCCAAGAAGTAGCAAATCAAGTAGTGTCATGGCAGCACTGCACTTACACTTCTTGGCTTCTTTGCTCTCTTGATTTAGCTCCCCATGGTCTCATGACGATCTCCTTCCTCCTCCTAAATCCGTGCGCGACGCTAGCTGTCGACGGCCTTGATCATCGCTCGACGGCGAAGACGACCATAGATCCGATGAAGTTGAGACTCGGCGAAGAAATCCTCTTGAAATATTGGATCATTGTTTGATTTGTCTAATTTTCTGCCCTATGAGGTGGTGAGATGATGATCTAGCTAGCTCTCTTCATTCTTCCACAGTAGTGCTCTCTCTCTCATCTCAGCTTTCCCCACAAATTACATGTTATTTTTAGTCAAGAAAAAAATAACCAGAAAATTAAGGTAAAAAAAAACAAAGTTAACGAGGCCAGCAGGAGATCATCCCACAGGCGGCTAGAAGAGCGTGGCAATGGAGGATCCGCAGTTGGCGAGGTCTGGCCCGCGCCGCGGCGGCGCCGCCAATAAAGCCGCCGTTGCCCCAGTACATGAACGAGGAGGGAGCGGTTGTTGGCGCCGTGGATGTGGAGCTAACCGCGGGGTTCATGGACGCGGCCGCGGCGGCCATGAGCGCGTCGGACGCGATGACGTTGGCGTCGACGTTGGACGACGACGGCGTCGGCAGCTCCCAGCTGGCGCTCTGCTGGTCCCCGGGCGCCGGCTTCTGCTGGTGATCCCCGGCGCCGGCGACCTCCGCCTTGACGTGCAGCTCCTCCAGCCCCGGCACGAGGGAGCTGGACAGCAGCGGCGCGTAGAAGCTGTCCATGATCCCGCCCGCGCCAGCGTCCTGCATCCACGGCTTGGCTGGATCTGCGCTCCGGCGCCGGTGGCGCCTCCTCCGTAACCGAGGCCTAGCAGGTGGTCCACCTGCGTCTGCTGTTGCTGCATCGTAGGCGGTCGCCTCCGAGGAGACCACCGACTGCATGGCCGCCTGGAAGAGGCTGAGGTGGTCACCGCCAGAGCCGGCGGTCCCGGGGAGGAGCGGGCGAGCGACGCGCCCCAGGCAGCCCCAGCGCCGAGGACAGCGACGGCAGGGACCCCGTCGGCGGCGGGAGGGACAGCGTCGACGCCGCCGGGGATGACGTGACGGCGGCCGCTGCTGCTGCGGCCGCGGCGGAGGAGGAGGACCCGTTCCTCCCGCCGGCCCCGCCGCCGCCGCTGCTCCTGGAGCGCTTGTTCTTGCGGCAGCCCCGCCGACAGGGACGTTGCGGGCGTGCCCCGCGCGCGTCAGTAGCGCTTGCACGCCTTGCAGAAGTGCCGTGGCTGCGACAGCGAGTAGTTGTTGTAGTAGCAGAACTTGGTGTTGGCCGAGTCGCAGCGCGGGCACCGCAGCGCCTCGGCGCGCGGGTCCGCGACCGGCGCCCCCGCGGCGCCTGCCCCGACCCCTCCGCCCCTGGCTCCAGCGGCGGGCGCCCCCGCCGCCGGTTGCGGCTGCACAGCCGTCGCACCCCCGCGCCAGCCATCTGATATGTATGTCTCTCTACTAGTCTGCTGCCCGCCTCACAGCACAGGTCGACGAGCGCAGCTGCTGAACTGAAGCGGCCGTGCGCGCGCGAGCGAGCTAGATCGGCCGCGCCGGTCGGGTAGCGAGCTAGCTAGCTGGCCTCCGGCGAGTGATCGATCGATCCGCGCGTGGAGAGCGCGAGCGAGGGAGGGAAAAGGAGATGAGCGGGTGGTGGAATGAAGCAAGTGAGGATCGGCTGGGACTGGGAGAGGAAGACGAAGGGGGTGGGTGGGGTTTTCAGGGGAAGGTTCGGTGACAAGAGCTAGAAAACAAAGCGGGCGAGCAGGAGTATTATTGAGCGCTGATGGCGATACTAGAAATACCGGCCTCAGCTCAGCAGCAACCAGACCGCTTCGCTGATGATCGATCGAGCAGCGCGCGAGCGAGAGAGAAAGGGCCGCACGACGTCTAACCTAGTTTTATAGCCGCCCGACCCCGACGACGAAGACGTGACCAAGGCTGCACGCGCTTCTGCATGCTCCATCATATAACAAGTGTATGTATAGTATATATGTATATATATTATTTGCTCAGAAACGAATAGGCGATAAGGTTCAGTTAGGCTTGTGGCAGACGTATACGCGCGAGCGGTGGTTATGTGTTTATATACATGTATAATGTATTTTTGTATATATTTCAATGGAATATATGTCGGGGGTGGTTATTAGTGTATGTATGTGTGACGGGTGTGGTGTCCGTGTGTTTCTTATTTTAACTTTATTTAGTACACGTGTTTCGAGTGTATTTGACTGCAGCACTAGCTGGATTAAGGACTAAGGAAGGAGCTTTGCTTTTTGTTTGTTGTATATAAGTATAGTGGGGGGCTGCTGGGAATGCATGGAAATAGTGCACTATGGTTTTTAGATAATGGATTTAAAAATCCGGCTTCATCTATCAAAAGATAGAATCGGGCCAATTATTACATATTGTCTCAAAAACAAAATTGTCGGCTGCAACAATTTTGAACAAGAATGAAATGGCGATTATCCTAAACATGATCGATATGTCTTGCGGATGACCAACCACTAGAACGAGAAAAAATTATAACGCCATGTCTCAAGATGTCGTGCCGCATGTATCGATTTTTTCAGCTGATGCGTCATGCCGCCAGACTTGCCTTTGGGCGTAACCAATGCGTTCCCCCTCAAGCGATTGCTACAAGAAAGATTTCGTGCGCATTTATCAAAAACCACTTCATTCCTTGTCAACCAAATTGCCCAACAAAGTCGGCGGTGCGGTTAATAACAATGAATTATACTTTTTTATTTGCAATTTTTGACCACCTTATGAATAAATCATGCATACTAGTGGGAGGAGCTAAACCAAAAAGTATATGTATAGCGCGCCATAAAATTTGGCATAATAACACTCAAAAAAATGTTGAATTGTTTTGGGAAAGTGGCAAACCGAACAATTTTTGTCACCATTCGATTCACGTCTCCCTAAATTATCTTTAGTTAGAATCACACCTTTTTTTTTTTTAGGTACCATAGGAAAATTTTAATTTTCATAGGAACCTTAATTTGCCAAATATCTTTTGACACTCGACACCATTGTTAATTAACGGCATACATAGACTTGTTGTAAAGATTCGGATGCATTTAGACCCCAAGAAAAAATATCCCTCTGTTCACTTAAATTTAAATGTTGCAAGGATGCAACAATTCTATACCAAGCATTGAGGTTTGCTCCCACTAAATTCCGTCTAAAAGAAATATTTAGCGGGGGTGAACTAAGTACTTTATGCAACGTAATCATTTTCCTCCTAACAATGTTAAAAACGAAGGGAATTTATCTTTTAAAGGCTTATTACCCAACCAAGTATCATACCAAAACCTGGTTTGAGTCCCATCTTTTACCTTAAAAGAGCCAAGATCTAAAAAACAATCCTTGATGTTCATCATGCTTTTTTCAAAAATCTGAAATCTGTTGGCTTTTTGTAACAACTCCCCAAAGTCTTGTCTTTTTATATACTTATTTACGATTAATTCTTGCCACATACCATCCTCATTTAGTAATTTGTAAAGCCACTTATTTAATAAGCATTTATTTTGTATCTGAGAGATTTTGAATGCCTAAACCTCCTTGATCTTTGGGTTGACATAAAATTTCCCATTTTGCTAGTCTATATTTCTTTTTTATGCTCATCATTTTGCCGATGTAGCGATCTAAAGCAATCAATTTTTTTCAAGAACACCTTTCGGTAGTTCAAAAAAGACATCATAAACATCGGTAAAATTTGGACAATACAATTTATAAGCACCAATCGCCCTCCATTGACAACAATTTTCCTTTCCATCCACTTAGTTTCTTTTCAATCCATGTCTTCAATAATTTTCCCGAGTCTTTATTATTTAGCTTCACGAAGTGCATAGGTATGCCTAGGTAGCGAAAAGGAAATTTTCAACAACACAACCAAACAGCTATTGAGTAAAACTCTTCTGTTCTTTTGCTTTACCAAAGCAAAATATCTCACTTTTATGAAAGTTTATCTTTAAGCGATAATTGTTCGAAAGTGCTTAGTAAAAGTTTCATATTCTGACTAACTTTTTTGAACATCATGGCTCATAAAGATAAGCGTATCATCCGCATATTGTAATATGGACAAGCCATCTTGAATTAAGTTTGGGATAATTCCCTCAACACATACGCATCCTTTGCTCTTGCTATCGGTAGAGCCAACATATCGACCACTATATTAAATAGTATGGGCGACATGGGATCTCCTTGCCTCAAGCCTTTTTTGGTTTGGAAATAATTACCTAGTGAGTCATTTACTTTAATATTAACGTTTCCTCCTTCGGTTGAAACTTTGTATCCATTTACACCATTTTTGTGAGAACCCTTTTATCCTTAAAGTTTGTTGTAAAAGTTCCATTTCACCTTATCATAGGCTTTTTCAAAGTCTATCTTAAAAATTACCCCATCTTTCTTTTTTTTTGGTATGAAGTTCATGTATTGTCTCATGAAGTATCACCTTTGCTCCTTCCATAATATTCCTACGGCAAAAAAGCCGTTTTGTGTGGGCTTAATTATCCTCGTGTTACACGTAGTTAATCTATTTGTTGCCACCTTAGTGAATAATTTGAAAGACACATTCGATAAACAGAGATGGGTTACGTATTCTTTGAATTACTTTTGCATCATTCTTCTTGGGTAAAAGTATAATGGTTCTAAAATTAAAGGCGATTTAAATGCGAGATCTCCTTGATGGAAGTCGTAAAAGCGAGCCATCGGATCATTCTTTATAACATTCCAAAAGACACGATAAAATTCTGGAAACCCATACGGGCTGGTGCCTTATTATGTTCCATCTGAAAGAGTGCGGCTCTAACCTCATCAAAAGCGAGAGAAGGGGTTCTGTTGGGAGGTCATTCTCCGTGTCCAGAGACACGTGGAATATCGGCAACATTTGCCTCCTCAACATAAAATGTGAGGCTTAGGGGACCAAAGAGGTCCTTATAATACTTGGTAATATGCTCTTTTAATTGAGCATCACCATTTATTATATTATTCCCGTCCTCAAAATTTGGAAAATACGAGTTTTGCGATGTCTACCGTTAGCAAGCAAGTGATAATACTTCTCGTATTTGCATCCCCTTCTAATAAATGTTTTGCTTTTGATCTTTGGTACCACTTAATTTCTTCCTCCCTTAATAGCTCGGCTAACCTTTCACTTAACACATGTTTTAGATCTAGTTCGGCGTTTTAGTGGAATTGCTTCAACTTTTTTATCTAGTTCATCCGGTTTGTTCAACAATTTTGTTTTTCTTTTTTGTACCGCCCATTATTCTTTTGCCCAACCACGGAGATCTTTGGCGAAGCCTTCTAATCTTAACTTTGCCCGGCTCGATAGGAGTGCCGTTACAATGGTATTTTTACCATACTTGACTCACCATCTCACAAAATCCATCTCGAAGTAGCCAACCAAGTTCAAATTTGAACCGATATTGATTATTTGGAGATGAATTATTTGTAGAGAATAGTAAAGGTGTGTGGTCGAAATTTCTCTATTTAATGGATGTCTGATAGCGTGAAGGGAAATTTTTTCAAAGTCGGTTTAGCGAGGACTCTGTCTAACTTTTCAAAAAGTTTGATTAGGAAGATTATTAGCCCAAGTGAAATTTCTACCCGACATTTCTATCTCTCTCAAATTAAAGCGTATCAATCACGGCATTAAACATAAACGCCATGTCACTATAATTATCATTATTTTTTTCTGGTCTCACTAATTATATTAAAGTCACCACCTATAATCATAGGTACAACTTCTTTGGAACAAACTCGAACAAGCTCGGATAAAAATGTGCTTTGTGTTAACTTGAGGCAGGACCATAAATAGAAATTAAATTAAATTTAAAAAGTCATCTTCTTTATGTTTTAACTTGAAACGAACAAAAAGTCTCCTTCCTCAATCTCACCAATGTCAAAGAACAACAAATGAACCCCTAGAATCATACCACGGATCTACCCCGTGGAGCCTTACAATGCCCGAGAAAATCTCTACCGGCCGCAGATATTATTCAAAGTGGATTGTGGAAAATCGACTCTACCGGTTTTCCGACAAGGCAATGAAATCTAGGTTTTTTTTTCTTTTGTTAAATCCGATAAAAATCTATACTTTTTTAACATCCATGAAAACCATTACAATTCTAGAAAATTCCTTTCATTTCTTCAAATTATTTTTTTTTTATTTTTTTTTTTTCTTTTCCCTCTACCTATACCGGAAAAAGATGATCTGAGAGTTTGTAGACACTTAGGATCGCAACCCCCCATCACCTAGACCCTCGAAGCTCTGAACAAATTAAATTTAAAGCCTCTAAATCCAAAAACATCCTCCCCTGAATAAAATTTTGTATCAACATCATCATTGTCTAAATTTTTGAAGAGGCTTGAAGCAAGACTTTCATCTAGCAGATTAAATTCAATCTTTCTTAAAATTCTAAAAAATTATGAATAGCATCACTATCATCTCCTAAGGCAACACCTAAAACCTTTGCGAGAATTAAATAAAAAAGAAGCATCATCTCTAGAAATAAAAGATATTTGTTTCAAATTATTACCTTTGAGAGTCGAGTTCTCAGTTAAAGCGCATCTTTAACTTAGCGAGTCTTCTCCCGCGAATTCTGATCAATGCTTTGCTGCAGTCTTGTGTTTTTTTCACGGAACACATGGAATCTTACCCATCTCACATATGCCTACACAACCGTATGAACACATACAAATATAAAGTTTCCCTATAAGCATCTTTGATGGACTTGAAAGGTACTCCTTGAGATTGGTAGTTTCTAATAGAAATCCAAAAGCTTTTGCAAGATCCTTTCTAATAAAAATAAGCATCTTTGATGGACTGTTGAAAGGTACTCCTTGAGATTGGTCGTTTAAGTCGCCCTTGCGTATGCCATAATATTGACGCACATAGGAAAAAATAGTCATAGATATATACTTGAGCATTTATGCTAAGGCTTGGATATACTTTTAACCTTGTAGATGGGATCTAACCATTAAGTCTAATCAACTCAGTTCCCTATACAAGTCTAATATGGTGGACAATTAGAGACAATGTGATTGTTGTGTACCCACAATGGGTAAACTATTGATACTATATATTTGTCTTCGCTCCACCAAAGTAAGAGTGGTAGGTCATTTTAATTTCTCATCATTATAAGATAGTTTATTTTAATGATGATTGATAACAATCCTCGTGTTATTTCACATAATTTGAATCATGTCATTTTTTATATTAGGAAGACTTTTGCAAATTATTATTAGCGCCCCCCCCCCATGATTAAATTGATTTTGCACCCCATATTGAACATTAAAAAGTGCTTTTTGTGCTATATTTTTATGTAACACAAATAGAGTATGATATATTCCAAATACTAAAAGAATATTATAATAGAACATTAGAAGGAATATGGAAAAAGAGGGAGCTACTAAGATCCTAGTTGGTTAAGTCCAAAACTTGTCAACCAAAATTAAGATGTACCTATGAATTTTGGCTATCAATTTGATAATTTACTGCCAAAAATTGGCACACCAATGTCTATAGCCAAAATCATATAGTAACATCACCAAAAAAATTCTTTAATCTCACAAGAGGGAAAAGTACTTTTTTGTCATGTCCTGGCACTCAACCAAATGCGTGCCTAAATTGTTTGCATCATGTCATAGCACTCAACAAAATCAACGACCTGGATTTCTCCTTCTGATCGTTTGAAACAGCAATCAAAAGGAAAAAAAAACATCACAAATAAGTATCTATGTGACCCGGGCAACAAACTAAGTTTGACTTGGATGTGTTTTTGTTTTGTGGTAAAAAGAAATGTTAGTTAAAACTTAAAACTGACGCGAGAGATTTCTTTATGACTGAGGATCAGATCAGATATGTATAGTTTACCATGCGCGCAGTACGTGATTGGACGAGAGACATGGAGAATCAGCTCAATATATATTTTCAAGTAACCATCTAGCAACGCATCGAATAATCGGTGATATTGAGGCATTGATCGAATCGAGCTAGCGGTCAAAAAGCAAAGGGGAAAGGAATCGATGCCTGTCGCTGTGATTGGTTACCAAACCGAAGCAGTCCTCCACACCGACCACCACAAACTTGTGTTTTACACTACTGCATATACTATTTCACCGCGTCGTCAGGCTGTGGTGAATGCGTGCATCCATAGCTCGATCCACCACTGTCCTTGCCGCGTACACTTCGTACAATTGCCGAACCAACCAACACATACATCTCCTTGACTCGAAGGCGCAGCTGCCAAGCCTCCCAGATGTTACACACACAACACACGCATTATGATTGTCCTGTGTGTGCAGTGCCTGCATATGCACGAACCACAATAATCCGGTAATATATAGGACCACTGCAGGTCACACAAGTATGTACTACTCAGAGACAGAGCATGGAATTTGATATGGAGGAGCCATTTGTCAAGCGGATCAAAAATAGAGTTTTAGTTATTGTATACACATCATATAGTTAATTAAGCCTCAATTTAGCTGTAATAAGGTTACAACATTTATTTGTTGCATTCTAACTCAAACATGTTTCTTTATGTTTGTGTTAAATTGTTTCAATTCATCTTGGATATCTCCATTAGTATATTTTTTTTTAAAAAATAAAAACGACTTTGGCCTATCTAAAAACAAATTTGGTTTATTTCAAGTCATGAAAAAATGAAATTATAGTATCCAACAACAAAAAAAGTAAAAAATTACTCTACTTGTTTAAAATCTATATAGTTAATTAAGCCTCACTTTATTTTGTCGGTTTACAACATTTATTTGCAGCATTCTATTATCTAAAACAAATTAATGTTTTCTGAATAATTCTAAATATTCACCCAAAAATCTTCATGACATTTTTTTTCAAAAAAAAAAAACTGACTATTCAAAATCAAATGTTTTTAGAATAAAGTCATGAAAATTTCAAATATAAACTATCCATTTATTTTATTAAAAATACAAAAACTTGTTTGAAAATCTATATAGGTATTCCATAATTAGTTTATGTTTTGTCGGTTTATTGGCGGGGTAGTTGCACTTCATAATTTATCTAAAACAAATAAGTTCCAAATTAAAGTTTTAAAAATAACACCAAAAAAAATAGATGACATTTTAGAAAAAAATGGACTATTCATAATTCTATGTTTTAGAATAAACAATTATGAATTTCAAGATATCAAACTATGTTTTATTATTATTAAAACAAATACAAAAAACATATTTTATTTGAAGAGCGGTCCATATTTGTTCGATATTTTACGTTTAGTCGGTGGCGTTACCCGTTTCATAGTTTAAGGTTGAAAATCGAAAATAAGTTATGCGTTAAAGTTTAAAAAATGCATTTACCGGTCTAGTTTCTGAATACATATTTACAGTATATATATGTTACTATAACTCATGGTGATATATATTTACCATAATGTAGTATTAAATCACTTAGAAGAACGTACGTATAGGAATCATGTAAATTAGCACAATCGTTATGGTTACTTAAAAGTGGCCACAGTAGTATGTCGAGCTATAGTGCGCAGTACCTCTCTCTACAGTATAGATATACATGACTACTTAATCAATAGTGCACCTATCATCAGCTAGCTCGACTGTACAGCATCAGTGCTTACGTACTAATCCATCGTGGTAGTGTAATGTGTAATGTAAACAAAATTTTTGGTACGTACTAGTAGCAGTGGGCGGCACGCAGTGCGCATCATGAGTGGGAATCCCGAGGCCCCGGCCGAAGTTTTTCGCGGCTCCCGAGAAGAACAATTCCTCGCTGTCGCAGTCATTTCCCCCCTCCCCTCTCACACACAGGTCTGTCTGTCCCTTTTTCTCTCCTGTGCGCATGTCGTCCTTTGCCCATCCCGGCCCTGCTGCTGCTATATACTCCCTCCGGACTACTTTTTACACGTAGAACAAAACACGTAGATGGCCGGAGCCTGGTGGTTACTAGTTTGTCTCTAAAAAATAGTTTATCGCATGGTTTTTAAAGCCGCGAGCTGCGTGCTAGCAGGCGGCCCGGTGACGATGTCTGGCTGGGGCAAAGGAGATGGTGCGAATTCCCCGGAGAAAACGACAAGAGGCGGCGCGTCGGCGTCCCGCGTCGGCGGCGCCGGCCGGCGTACGTCCTGGCTGGTGGTGGTGGTGCTGCAGGGAGCGACCGATCGATCGAGACACACTGTAGCGTGGTCAATTAATCTGGGCAACACCATGCACCGTGTCCAGCGCTGGTGCAGAGAGCCGGTCGACCCGATCGATCGATCGCTGCGGCACGCAGAAAATGCCGGCCGGTTCGTTCGTTCTGGCCGCCTGGCCAGGAGTTGTTACACTACTCCACGTGAGAGCGAGATCGATCATCGACGCGCGCGAGCGAGCGAACAAACGAACGGGTCGTTGGGTGAGATCGAGCGAGAGCGAGGGGCCGGCCGGCCGTTAGGCCTACGACGACGCCCTACGCGGCGCGGTGGTGGCCGGTGGTGCGCACACAGCATAGGCGTGCGTGCTGCGTGGGTCGGCCTGGTCTGCACACGCACCACACAGACAGCGCATGTGGTGGACAGCCCTAGCTAGCTGCTTCTTGCTCGATCCACGTACGTACGTCTCGTCACTCTCGCTCTCGCTTCGCTTCGCTTCGACGCGCCACGGCATGCATGATGCCATGGCGCGCTAGCTAGCTCCCTGCTCCCTAGCTAGCTAGTCAGCCATGCACGCAGCTAGCAGGCCAGCAGACACACTGCAGCTCGCTCCCAGCTCGCTGCTGCTGCTGCACGCAGGAGCAGTACACGCTGCTGGATCGATCGCTACTGGAGGCACAGCGAGTTTGGTATCTACCAGTTTTGTCGCTGACACGCTGCAAGCACGCAACAAGGCCCGGCCGGGACCAACGACGACGTCTCTCATCGCTCCCTCCCGGCCCTATCATCTCTCTCTCTCTCCTGTTGTCCTCCTGTTTACGCACCAGGTGCGTGGAAGTCTTGCTGCGTAGTACCTCGACCAGTGAGTGAGCGAGAGAGAGAGGACGACGTCGGATGATGCAGCTGTGTACAGCGGCCGGCCGTCACTGTGCGTGGCCGCTGGAGTACCCGGTGCACTGTGCGCCTGCAGTGCGCGGTGGTTGTGCTTGTGCCTTCCCTCGATAGGGTACGTACGGGCCTGCGCTTACGCGTGCATTGCCACCAGGGCTTCGCCGCTGACACAACAGTAAGATTCGGTCGCCGTCGATCGCCAGCGCCGCAGCGCCTCTCTCGGCATCTCGGGCTCGCGCCAGAGAGACCCCGCCGGCCCGGCCCCTCGCCGACCGGCCGGCCGGCCTAACTAGCCTAGCCAGGAGCCAGCTGCTACCCACCCTCCGATCCAGCCGCTAGCTCGCGCGCGTCGTCTGATTCGTCGTTCTCCTGCTCTGCGGTCTGCGCCTATGACAATCCTTCGATTCAGAGCCCGTGCCTGCCTGCCACCGTATCTCATTCCAATAT